>BQNB010121522.1:4060-20446 GCA_026074375.1 Tanacetum coccineum
TTTTTCTCTTTTTATACCACACGAACCAAACACCCCTTAAATCATCCGTTTCGTTTCCGAAAATCGATTTTCACAACGATCAACTTGTACAACTAACATCTATGCATCAAAATAAACCCAAAAGGACAAACGAAATTTAAATTTAAAAACTTACAAGAAAATCTTCAAATTTGTAGATTTCGACACGAACCAGACAACCCAAACATTGTTTAAATGAATAACCAAACACTAGAATCAACCCCAAATATTTATGTCTTCATGTTTTCTTGATCAATCTTCAAAATTTTATGTGTTTCTTGTTTGTGTTGAGTTCGGCCGAATATACACACACAAGTGTGTGTGTTTTTGATTTTTTTTTGAAAATGATAAGAATGAGTGGAAATGAGGTGAAAAGGAATATAAATGTACACACCTTGGGACATACTTACTAAAAAAAGCCATGTTGTTCCCTTCTCTTGCTATGACTGGTCAAGGGATCCTAGGGAGTCCCGGGCCTTTCTTTTCGTGTCGGGATCACTAACATGCTCGTAAAACTCAACCGTAAAATTTACCCCAAAGTTAATTAGCATTTTTATTTACTTTAAAAATACTTTTTCATTAACCTAGAGTATTCACATGATATATTTTCACTTTACACCCTTCAAAACTCAATTTGGACATTAACGGATGTGTCGGACTCACTTTTCGGCATTTCTCAAAATTCACAGGTCAAACCACCCGGAATACACATAACACAATAATATCTTCCAAAAGGGATTATTAATCACAATAAATCTCAAATCATCACATATCCCATAAAAATCACCACCGTCAACACGGTACAAATCTGAATAAACTGATCAAAGTCAAATAGTCGAAGGACTATAAATGGAATATTCATAACACAAAAAGGGCATAGGTTACATTCTACCCCCCTTAAAAGAATTTCGTCCCTGAAATTCAACTACTAACATCACTAAACAAATGCGGGTACTTCAATTTTATCTGATCTTCACGTTCCCACGTGAATTCAGGACCACGTTTCGAATTCCACCGAACCTTGACAATGGCAATCCTACTACGCTTCAACTTCTTAAACTCTCTTTCCAAAATTTCCACAGGTTCTTCTACAAAATTTAACTTAGCATCAACTCGAATCTCATCCAAAGGCACTTTCAGTGTTGGATCAGCCAAACACTTCTTAAGGTTCGACACGTGGAACGTGTCATGAACACCATTCAATTCCTTAGGCAAATCTAACCGATAGGCCACAAGGCCTACTCTCTCAATAATCTCAAACGGTCTAACAAATCTAGGTGCTAACTTCCCTTTCTTCCCAAAGCGTACCACACCTTTCCAAAGCGATTTGAGCAAGACATAGTCACCTACACTAAACTCTAGAGGCTTCCTCCTCTTATCAGCATAACTTTTTTGACGATCACGCGCAACCTTAAGTCTATCCTTAATCTGCGAGATCTTCTCAGTAGTCTCTTGCATTAACTCAGGTCCTATCAACTGACCTTCTCCAACCTCAGCCCACATAATTGGCGAACGACACTTTCTGCCATACATTGCCTTAAACGGAGCACATCTCACACTAGAATGATAACTATTGTTATATGAAAACTCAACCAAGGGAAGATGAACATCCCAACTCCCTCCGAAGTCTAGGACGCATGCTCTAAGCATGTATTTCAAAGTCTGAATAGTACGCTCACTCTAAGCATCGATCGGAGGGTGATAAGCCGTACTTATGTCTAAACGAGTTCCTAATGCCTCTTGCATTGACTGCTAAATCCTTGATGTGAAATGACTATCACGATCCTATATAATCGAGATTGGCACACCATGTCTAGCAACTATCTCATTCAAATACAATATAGTCAACCTTTCCATCTTATAATCCTCACACATAGGTAGAAAATGAGCAGACTTAGTCAATCGGTCCACAATGACCCAAATTGTGTCAAGCCCACTATTAGTCCTAGGCAACTTAGTCACAAAATCTATAGCTATCCCTTCCCATTTCCATACGGGAATCTCAGGTTGCTAGAGCAAGCTAGATGGCCTTTGATGCTCAACCTTAACCTTCAAACAAGTCAAACATTTACTAACATACTCAGCTATATCCTTTTTCATTCTAGGCCACTAATACCTATCTCTCAAATCATAATACATCTTATCAGCTCCTGGGGTGTAACACGAGTACTTTTAGACTATGGGCTTCATCCATTATCAGGGTTCTCACCTCACCCTTCAAAGGTACCCATATTCGATCCAGGTAGTACAAAGTTCGATCACTTTTTTATTCTATCATCTCATCTAAACCTTTCTATAATACTGCAAATTTATCTACAGCCTCCTTCTAAGCCGCCAGTATCCTATCCTTGATACTTGACTGAAGAATTATATTCATAGCTCTAACTCTCTTATGCTTTACTCTTTCCTTCCTACTTAGGGCATCAGCCACCACATTCGCCTTACCAGGATGGTAGCGAATTTCACAGTCATAATCACTAAACAACTCTATCCAGCGACGCTGTCGCATATTCAACTCTTTCTGACTAAAGATATGCTGAAGACTCTTATGATCCGTATAGATGACACTCTTTGTCCCATACATATAATGTCTCCTGATGTTAAGTGCAAACACGACCGCACCCAACTCTAAATCATGGGTAATATAATTCTCCTCATGAATTTTCAACTGCCTAGACGCATAGGCTATCACCTTACCTCTTTGCAGTAACACACAACCTAGTCCTATCCCGGACGCATCATAATATACCACAAAATCTTCGGGTCCATCGGGGAGAGCTAGAACAGGCGCATTTCACAACTTATCCTTCAAGGTCTGAAATGTCAATTCCTGTTCCTCACCCTAATCAAAAGTCTTACTTTTCTGAGTCAAGATAGTAAGAGACTTAGCTATCTTAGAAAAGTTCTTAATGAACCTACGGTAATACCCAGCCAATCCTAAGAATGAACGAACCTCAGTCGGTGTTCTAGGGGCTTTCCAATTCTTAACAGCTTCAATCTTACTAGGGTCCACATGAATTCCATTACCATTGATCACATGCCTAAGAAACTGCACTTCTCTTAGCCAGAATTCACACTTAGAAAACTGTTGGGATTCTTGATTTGATGAGACAAAGTAAATAAAAGAATGAAACAAAAGGACTAAAATTGTCATTAAAGAAATCTATAAGCTGGTGGAGAATATGTAGATTCTGGAAGATCTCCTTATGAAGATAGAAGATATCAAAAGATCAAGTTTAATATTTAAATGATTTATTTGTCTTATACTTATCTTCTTATGTAAGTTATGATCTCTCCCTATATAAAGAGATCATAGACATAGGTTTTAGATATAGCAGAGTTGACTGATGAGAGTCGAATTGTAAAAACGTGTGTGTGTACACAGTTAGTTAGCATAGTTAGATAGTTAGTTGGTGTAGCCCCAAGATTGTGTTTGGGGTAATAGGGAAACGTATGGAATAAAGAAAACCTTGAAAGTAACTTTGATTCATGTTTATTATTCCGCTATGCAAGTTTGATAATCATTGTTACTATATCCTAGATGAGTCTGATACCAATTGTTAGGAATTACGTATACAAGACTTAATTCTGTTTGTTATATAGTTAGTTCTGCCAGTACACTTGTTAGTACTGGTAGAAGAGTTAGCATAGTTAGTACTGGTAGTTCATTATAAGTTAGTACTGGTTATGTAATAGTTAAGTCTGCTTATGCAGAAGTTAGTTAGAGTTAGAGATATGCTTGAGATATCTTAGGAAAGGATATGCATGATCTCTATACGCATTTTGTAAAAGCCCATTAGGGTTTCCTTGGTGTATAAAAGGAACCCTAGTCATAGTTAGTTGATATAGATCAACATAGATCAATAAAGATCATCTTAGCAATCATAGTCGTTGTAATTTGTAACCTAGTCAGATTCAAGTTATAATACAAAGTTTTCTTGTGTTACATAATACTGTTCTTCTTAGCATTGTTGATTAGTTTCCGCATAATCAATAGTGTTAAATCAGTGTTTCATTATTGTTGCTTTGGATTTATCTAAAGTAGCAAACCCTTTGCAAGCTAAAGGTTAAAGATCTATTCAGTAAGGGATCCAACATGTGGTATCAGAGCCTCGTGGCTCTTGATCTAGGATCTACAAGGTTTTTGAAGAAACCCTAAAAACCCTAATTTTCAAGAAATTGATTTTCGATTAAAGTTTTCAAGGGTTTTTGAAGTTTAAATTGATATAACAAGATTTATAATTGTCCTCTCTACCTTAATTGGTATGCAATACAATTATAAAATCATTGTTACTATTAATGGGTTTCTTTGTATTGACTTTGGTTTTTGTTTTCAATGAATCATCAAATTCGGTAATATAAGGGTTTTATATAAACCCTAATTCGGTAAAAGGAAAAAGTGATGATTAAAGATTCAGTTTGATGTAAAGAAGTATGCTCACTCAATCTAGATTCCATTGAATTTCGTGGTTACAAGGTAGAATTGTATGAAACTTTTGGTCGTATTGTGGTGTCCAAAAACCCTAGTAAGATTTGAATTGAATGAATGTTCGGTTAGGGTATACATTATGATACCTTATTCTTCTCATAAAACCCTAATATGATTTGTATTGATTTATGGTTCGGTTAGGGTTTCAATATGATACTTATTCTGATCATTGTTGCTGCATGATATTATGATCTGTACGTTTATATGGTGCTTCATGAAGATATTCGATAGAGATTTGGCTACTATTTAATGATAACATAATCACGCCTGTTGTCGGGTGATTGCTTTTAATCTTGTTATTAAGGTTTCATTCATATTTGTTGGTGGCTGAAGGTAGAAGAAAACCTTAATAATGGGGATGTCTCTGTCGTGGATGTTAGTAGAATGAACAACATACAGTAGCAAGAAGATAATATAACAGTAGGTTTTTCGTTCGTGTTTGTCTAGTGGCGTAACATGCACGTGAAAAGAAGAAAGAATATATTCTCTTTTTCAGCCGACAAAAGCTATAAAGAAAGAAAGTTTTGATTATAAAAGGAAAAGATATGGCAAATTGACTTAGTATGATATTGGTCTTTCAAGTAGATATAATGTTTGTCATATGCTGCTTGTGTATATTATGCTGCTCGAAGAATGTTTTTGCTGTCAAGATATTTTAGTGGGATCACGTATATGTTACTACTATTGAACAAAAAGAAGCTACTGTTCTCATTTTTATTCTAAAGATATACGTGTATGCCAAGGATATCTATACTGTTCGTATACATGAAGGTTTATACAGTTGTTCGAGCCTGTGGTGTTCAAATGATTTTAATGCTGCTCAACATGGATGTTTATGTTGCTAACTGTTCGAATAAGGAAGTTAGTACTGCTTTCATTACATGTTAATACTGTTGAGCTTCAACATGGTTAGTACTGTTTGAAGAAGTATATTTTTGGTGCTATTCGAATTTAGTGCTGTCAACAGGAAGTTATACTATTCGAAGCAAGAAAAAGGATAGTACTTTTTAACGTGAATAGATAATACTGTTTGATCGCTGCCCATGCAAGAAAAGTACTGTTCGAAGTATTATATTAATACTATTGGATTCGAATATCATGTATTAAAAGTTATTTCTACTGTTAGACATCAAGGAATGTGGGCTTCATGAGTTTTAATACTGCTTGGCAAGTCTAGTGATGTTTGAATTATTTTAATGCTTGCGTAGTATTAAAGAGTATGGGCTCAAAAGTACTGTGATGATGTATAAAGAATTCAAACGTGGCCTTATTGAATATTAGTATTGTTCGAGTATTTTATGCATGATTGCTTAAGAAAAGGCTCATTTTTGGATTTATTGAAGATGTGATTACGAAGACGATTGATTATCACATATTTGACGATGAAGTGGAATTATTTAGGTTTGTGTTTTATAATACCTTTTAGAAGGAGGTAACTTGTTTGTGCTTAGAAACGATGTGACGAAGAATTGACAAAATCTAGCAAAAGTGTGTGATTTTTCTTATGGTGCTTAATGCTCACATTTGCTATCACTTAGTATGTGTCTCATAGAAGATGAGGATTTTGTCAAGAGGTTGCGGTCTACTTATACTTTTCCCTGTAGTATGAGTTCGACGTCACGTGGATAGTGCAAGACATAAGACACAAGTTTGGGAGATTATACTTCTTCATCAAATTTGTTATACTCGGTTTTCTTCATCAATGATCACTACATAGAGCCTACAGAATTCGAGATTCAAGAGATGGTAAACATATTGGTTTCAGGGGAAGTTTATTGATTAAATATTTAACCATCTACATGCACCACTTGAGATGAAGTGTTTCGTTACTACTACTGATCTTTATTACTACTGCTAGTTTAAATTTCTACTGCTCAGATTCATTTTTCTTATTGTGCGTAATGATGGGCAATTTGAGTATTGGAAGGCTGGAATAGTAGTTGAGGTATATGATTTGTAGCTGTTATGATCCAAGTTGCATATCTACAAAAGACCCGTATTAGATGATTACAAAAAGGAAAAGAAGATTACAGGTTTATTGATTTGCAGCTTATTTATGTGTGGTGGCCTGTTCAATGAGATCTTAATTCAAGGGGAAGCATCGAAGATTTTGTTTCATTCAGGGAGATGACTACATCTTAACTTCAGGGGAAGCTTTGGCTTTATGATGAAGTTCGTACACGAATTTGTTTGTTTTGTCATCATCAAAGAGGAAAAGTGCATCTACAAAAAGGGCAGCTCAGGCTACCAGTATTAACAAACTTAATACTAGTAGGCCATCTGTTAATACAGCCAACACACCATATGTTAGTGCTGCTAGTACTCCCACAGGTGCAAATGCTGGTGAATCATCTTTTGTCTATCTTGGAGGACAAATGCCTATTGATGCATCTACTCTCCCTAATGTTGATCTACCCACTGATCCAAATATGCCTGACTTAGAAGAGGTTTCAAATGCATTTCCAAATGATGGCATATTCAGTGGAGCTTATGATGATGATGATGTGGGTGCAGAGGCTAATTTCAATAATATGGATCACACCATTGATGTCAGTCCTATTCCCACACTCGGAATTCATAAGGTTCAGCCAAAAGATCAAATTCTAGGAGATCCTAAATCAGCAGTTCAAATAAGAGGGAAGATTCAAAAAGCTTATTCAGTACAACAAGCTTTGGTAAGCTACATCCACAAACAGAACAGAACAAATTACAAAGATCATCATAACTGTCTGTTGGCATGTTTTCTCTCCCAAGAAGAACCCAAGAACCTATCACAAGCCTTACAAGATGAAAGCTGGGTAGAAGCAATGCAAGAGGAATTGCTACAGTTCAAATTACAGAAGGTTTGGGTACTTGTTGATTTGCCATATAGGAAAAATGTAATTGGCACAAAGTGGGTCTTCAGGAATAAGAGAGATGAGAGAAGTATTGTTGTAAAAAATAAAGCAAGGCTTGTAGCACAAGGGTTTAGACATGAGGAAGGTATAGATTATGATGAGGTTTTTGCACCAGTTGCCAGGAATAGAGTGCCCACAATTTGGTTATTTTTAGCCTTTGGCATATTACATTGGGATTTTATGTCTATCAAATGGATGTTAAAAGTGCATTTCTCTATGGCACTATTAAAGAGGAGGTATATGTTCATCAACCTCCAGGCTTTGTTGATCCTGCTCATCCAGACAAAGTTTATAAGGTGATCAAAGCTCTTTATGGTCTACATCAAGCACCTAGAGCTTGGTATGAGACACTTTCTTCTTTCCTACTGGAAAATGGTTTCAGGAGAGGTACCATAGACAAAACATTGTTTATCAAGAAAAACAAGAGTGACATTATGTTAGTCCAAGTGTATGTGGATGACATCATTTTTGGTTCTACAACACAGTCTATGTGTACTGAGTTTGAAGATTGTATGCACAAAAGATTCCAGATGAGCTCCATGGGTGAGCTCACATTCTTTTTGGGACTACAGGTGAAACAACAACCTGAAGGAATCTTTATTAGTCAAGACAAGTATGTAGCTGACATCCTTAAGAAGTTTGATTTTTGTTCCATCAAAACAGCTACTACTCCTATTGAGTCTAATAAGCCCCTGGTCAAAGATGAAGATGGTGTAGATGTAGATGTGCATATCTATAGGTCTATGATTGGTTCCCTGATGTATTTGACTGCATCAAGGCCAGACATCATGTTTGCTATCTGTGCTTGTGATAGGTTTCAAGTCACTCTAAAAGCTTCATACTTAAATGCAGTAAAATGGATTTTTAGGTACCTCAAACATCAACCCGAACTAGGGTTATGGTATCCTAGGGATTCTCCTTGTGAACTAGAAGCTTTCTCATTCAGTGATTATGGAGGCGCCAGTCTTGACAGGAAATCAACAACAGGCGGTTGTCAATTTCTTGGTAGAAGACTGGTTTCTTGGCAATGCAAGAAGTAGACGATTGTGGCAAATTCTACTACTGAGGCGGAATATGTTGCAGCTGCTAACTGTTGTGGGCAAGTACTATGGATACAGAATCAGATGATGGATTATGGCTTTAATTTCATGAACACCAAAATCCATATTGATAATGAAAGTACCATATGTATAGTCAATAATCTTGTCTATAACTCAAGGACCAAGCACATTGAAATTCGACATCACTTCATAAGGGATTGCTATGAGAAAAGATTGATAGATGTTGTCAAGATTCAACAGACAAATCAATGTTCAAAAAGACACTTCCTTCTCACCAAAGGATTTGCTGTCACAAAGTATTAAACTTTTTATTATCACACAACTTTCTTTATCCTGGTGGTTAGCATTGGGATGTTAAACTTGTAGCTACATTTGAGGGGAGGTTTACATTGTAACGTTTAATTAATACTATGTCATTAGTGACATATCTTGTAGTTAGAAAAAAAAAATAACATACTAACTACTACTCAAAGGGTACTCTCTCAGGGTATTGAATCTAGTAGTTAGTAAATTTTTAGTTCACAAGTTAGATATAAAAAATGATACTTGTCGTTATGAACACACCATCAATGTTTTTGTTTTTTTTTTTTTTTTTTTGGTTTGCAGTATTTTTCTTTTTTTTTTTTTCTTTCTTTTTTTTTTTTATTTTTCATTTTTTCCCTGTTTTTTTTTATTTTTTATTTTTTTTTTTTTTTTTTTTTTCCCTTTTTTTTTCATTTTCTTTTTTTCTAGTATTTTTTCCCATTTTATATTTTTTCCTTTCCGTTTTTCCCCCTTTGTCGTTGGTGCTAATATAAAAATAATGGGCTATAATAATACTAAAAAAACTTTTTTATAACTTTTTTCTTTTTTAATTTTTCTTTTTTTTTTTTTTTTTTTTTTTTTTTTTTTTTTTTTTTTTTTTTTTTTTTTTTTTTTTTTTTTTTTTATTTTTTTTTTTTTTTTTTTTTTTTTTTTTTTACTTTTTTTTTTTTTTTTTTACTTATTTTTTTTTCAAAGAACAGCGTGGATTCAGAATGGGATGGAAGTTGTGCTAGTAATTTCTTCTCTCTCTCATATCCTGGGTTGTAAGTTCTTCATTCTGGTAGAGACAAAAGTTAATATTACTAAACTGGTATGTCCATTTTAATACTGGTAGAAACGAAAGTTTCACTACTGGTGTATCATATTAATTACTGGGTAGACCAAAAAGCTTCATTTTTGTTGGTATGACCAATATTAATACTGGTAGATGACCATAATAATGGTACTAACTAACTACCTGATTGGTACTTGGTGAGTAGGAAAATTAATTTTCCCTCCTCCTCTCCACCCCCCCCCCCACCTGTTAAATATTTTAAATTAAATATTAAAAAAACCGTTATATAGACCCCCTGTTTAAATAAAATTTAGTACTGTTAGGCCTGTTAGTACTGCTTGGCCTATTAGTACTACTAGACCATTTTCCCCAAAAACAGCACAAACTAGTAGTGCTGCTAGACCAATTTACCCAAGAATGGACAATGTAATACCAAGAGCCTCATATTCACCAATTAAGAGGTCTTACTACACAAAACCAGCTTTTAGACCCAAAAACTTAAAACAAGATATTAAAACTTTTGGGATTAAAAATATGACTACTGCTAGGACAAGAGCAGTAGTTAATACTGGTAAGGGTAAGATGGAAAATGACCTTAAGAAGTCAAGGTGGTTTTGGAGGCCTAAGGGAAATTACATGGATCATGAGTCCAAAGAAAAAGGATCTTTCATACTCAAGAAGTTTGAGTATGTTGACCCAAAAGGGATATCCAAGTCTGTGGTGACTTGGGTCCCTAAAAGACACTGATTTCTCTTACTTTTTGTGCAGGGAAATCCAGAGATCTGTTTACAGGATCATGCAGTAGTGGATAGTGGTTGCTCTAGCCATATGACTGTCAACAAATCTTATCTTTCAGACTATGAAGATTACAATGGAGGCTTTGTGGCTTTTGGAAGTGAACCCAAAGGAGGTAAAATAACGGGTAAAGGTAAAATCAAAACTGCTAATATAGACTTTGATAATGTCTATTAATACTGGTATGTCATTTTTAATACTGGTAGACGAAAGTTACTACTGGTGTATCATATTAATACTGGTAGACCAAAAAGTTAATTCTGGTAGACCAATATTAATACTAGTAGATGACCGTTGGTATTGGTGAGGGAAAATTAATTTTCCCTGTTTAAATATTACCGTTAGAGATTTTACGGCAATTACCTCTCACATAGGTTTCCTATTTGGATAATTACTAAATTTTATTCATTAAAACATTTTTCTTTCCTATAAAGAAACTACTTTTTTAGTGTGTCCAATACGAAACCTTGTTTCTCATCAATATAAATTCAATTGCCCTTCTCTACCAGTACTTAATTACTTAATCGAACCAAACCCAGCACTCACACTCGATTATTCACAACTTCTATTCTTCAAGAATTCAAGATGACCACTTTTAAGTATTCAGACAAGCATAACATGGTCGCTTTTCTTAAGAAACCCAATGAAAGTGTGGGCTTCTCTAAGATAGTGGATTTTCTCAAAGGTACTTCTCTAAGGTATGCCTTAACTCATAATCCTACTATCTATGATTCCCTAGTCAAACAGTTCTGGCAGACTGCTACAGTTAGAACACTTGCTAATGGGACTCCAGAATTAGTAGCATCCATTGATAATAAGGAATATACTATTACTAAGGCATTTGTCAGAAGTATACTTCAATTGGCAGATGCAGCAGGTATTAGTAATTTACCTGATGCTGAAATTTATGATGGGTTGGCAATATTGGGGTATGTTTTTGAGGGCAAACTAACTTTTTGGAAAAAGAATTTTACACCCCAATGTAAATTTTTAATTCACACCATTCTACACTGCCTAAGCCCTAAGTTTGGTGGATGGGATCAATTTGGTAGTCCTATTGCTACTGCATTGATCTGTCTATCTAGTAATAGGGTTTATAATTTTTCAAAGTTGATTTTTGATGGCATGGTTCATAACATAGAGAGTAATACTAAATTTCTAATGTATCCAAGATTTTTGCAAATGATTTTAGGTATCACTACTGATAATAATGGAAAGTATTTAGCCCCAACTTTGACAAAAAAAGCTTTTTGCAAATATGAAAAGGGGATATGCAGGGGATTATGTACCATTGCTGCCTGCAATGTTGGCAGGTGCAGTTGAGGATCAAGGTGAAGGCTCAGCAATCCCAGCTGAACCCCAATACACACCTACTGATCCAGTCTCATCCACATCTCAACCAACAATTCCATCTACCAATGAACCACTTCCACAACCATCACCACCTAGGCAACTTGATAGATAGGATACTGAGATTCCTCAGTCTCAGGGTCCTACTTTCACCCATGTAGCAGATGAGGCAACCATCACAGGTGTGAAGGTTGGTACTGAGGGAGCTACCACTACAACCTCTGGCTTAGATGCAGGGTTGGACAGTGGTAACATACATGAGTATCCACTCAGGTCGCATGAAGCACCTCTCCATGAAGGTCACACTTCAGGAAGTGCTGAGGACAGCTTGCAACTAAAGGAATTGATGGTCCTTGTACCTAAGTTGGTCACCAGGATTGCTAATTTAGAGAAAGAGCTGAATCAGACAAAGACTACCTATGGGAAAGCAGTTCTCACTCTAGTTAAAAGGGAGAAGTCTCTGGAAGTATCCTTGAAAAGAAAGACAAATAAAGTGGTTATGTCAGACTCAAAGGATGAAGAAACAGAGAATTAGGGGAGGAAAATTCAAGATATTGATGATGATCCTCTAGATTCTTTGGTCAGAGAGTCTATGAAGGAAAAAGATACGGATTTTGTGACTCCTATAAAAATCAGTGCTTTAGGGGAGGTACAAGAGCAAGATATTAGTCCTACAACCTTGGAAGCAGCTAAAACCTTATCATATGTCATTTCTCATAAAACAAAGTCAACTGATAAGGGTATAAGATATAAGAGGAAAACAAGGTCAAAGTCAATTGAAAAAGATATTAGTACTGATTTGGATGCTGATATTGAAGTTAATCCTAGCAGTGAAGATTTTAATACTGGCAATGAGGATTTTAATACTGGTAGCTTGGGAGTTAGTACTGGTAGTGGACCAGTTAGTACTCCTAGTATAGTTTAAACCATAAATGTCACAATTCATTCTCTAATTAAAAGTCAAAGAGAAGGAAAAGCTCCAATGACTACAGAAGAAATTCAAGCTACCAAAAGAACAAAAGCACAAATTCAACAAGAAGAAGCTGGTCTTGCAGAAGCCATGAGATTGCAAGCATTACAGGAGGAAGAGGCTGCAAGACAAGTTCATTTAGATGCTTTGCTAGCTAAAAGGATTTCAGAGGAGGAAGAATTATCAGAAAATAAAAAAAAAAAAAAAAAAAAAAAACACAAAGAAAAGAAAAGCTGAAGTTCAAGAAGCTGCTAGTATTATACAAAAGAGGATTAGGATATACCATCAGAGCAAAACTTAAAGAAAATGCAGAAGCGCTGACCAAGAGTATACAAGGTGAAAGTTGATTATGAAGATTTTTCAGAAAAGGATGGTGTGGACGAGAGTGATAAATCAGAAAAAGAAGTACTATGCTGATCAAAAGGCTAAGGCAAGAAGGAGCAAGCCCATAACCCATCAGGCACAGTCAAGAGATATTAAATGAGTACCAACAAGAATCAAGCTCATGGAAATTGACTCAATTTGAAGAAACCTTACTTTTTGATGAGCTCCAAACTGGAATTCGTAAAATCTGGTGAAGATGTAATGAAAACTTTGTTCCAATGGAAACTGATGAAAATAGTAAAGAGACAAGGTTGTTTCAGCTGGAGCAAGAATTTTCAAAGAACAAAAGACCTATTGAAGAGTTTCAGTCTTAGAAGAAAGTATATACAGAACCATTGAATTTCTAAAGAAGAAGAAATTAAGAAGTCTGTAAAGAAGAGAGGTAAAATCAGGAAGCAAAAGGCAAGGAAAGGAATACATATTGACAAGACTACATAGGATGAAAGTGAATAAGAAAAGGAAGCATTCATGAAGGATAAAGTCACATGTGCTTCATTAGAATCTAAGATTGGAATAGATGCTATTCCAACTGCTACAAAACCTCCTAGTATTGTTGATTAGAAGATCATTTCTCAATCAGGTTAAAAGGCTGTTTATCAGATCATAAGAAAAGATGGTTCTGATAAAATTTATATGAGTTTTGGAGCCATAATTAAAGACTTTTCAAGAGAAGATCTTACAGAGTTGTACAGATTGGTGATAAAGAAGTATGGAGCAAATAGACTTAAGGAGATGTATGACAGCGTACTTTAGGGTGATCTCAAGACCATGTTTGATCCACCCCTTAGTGATGATTCAATTTGGAGTTTGCCACTTCAACAGAAGATGATTAATTGGAGGTAATATCCTTCTTGTGCAGTACATTGCCTAACATTAGATGCATCTACTATATATATGTTAGCAGATAGAAATGCAAGAGGAATTGCTGCAGTTTAGATTGCAAAAGGTTTAGAGATTAGTTGATTTACCTAAAGGCAAACATGCCATTGGAACAAAATAGGTCTATAGAAACAAGAAGGATGAGAGAGGAATAGTAGTTAGAAACAAGACACGATTGGTTGCACAAGGTTACACCCAAGAAGAAGGAATTGACTATGATGAGGTTTTTGCTCTTGTTGCTAGGATTGAATCAATCAGGTTATTTTTAGCCTATGCATCATTTATGGGGTTTATTGTGTACCAAATGGATGTGAAGAGTGCCTTTTTATATGGCACAATAGAAGAGGAGGTATATGTGCGTCAACCTCCTGGCTTTAAAGATCCTCAGTTTCCTAACAAGGTTTACAAGGTAGATAAGGCCTTATAAGGTCTTCATCAAGCTCCTAGAGCCTGGTATGAGACTTTGTCTACCTACTTAATAGAGAATAGATTTAGAAGAGGGATCATAGATAAGACTTTGTTTATCAAGAAGGACAAAGGTGATATACTATTAGTTCAGGTGTATGTAGATGGCCTCATCTTTGGGTCTACTAAGAAGTCTTTATGTATAGAATTTGAAAGTTTGATGCACAAGAGATTCTAGATGAGTTCTATGGGGGAACTCACTTTCTTCTTAGGGTTATAAGGAAAGCAGAAGGATGATGGAATCTTCATTAGCCAAGACAAGTATGTGGCTGATATATTGAAAAAGTTTCATTTCTCCTCAGTAAAGACAGCAAGCACTCTATTAGAGACTAACAAAGCATTAATCAAGGATGAAGAAGCTGGGTGTTAGGAATTATCTATACAAGACTTAATTCTGTTTGTTATATAGTTAGTTCTGCTAGTACACTTGTTAGTACTGGTAGAAGAGTTAACATAGTTAGTACTGGTAGTTCATTATAAGTTAGTACTGATTATGTAATAGTTAAGTCTGCTTATGTAGAAGTTAGTTAGAGTTAGAGATATGCATAAGATATCTTAGGAAAGGATATGCATAATCTCTATACGTGTTTTGTAAAGCCCATTGGGGTTTCCTTGGTGTATAAAAGGAACCCTAGTCATAGTTAGTTGAGATAGATCAACATAGATCAATATAGATCATCTTAGCAATCATAGTCTTTGTAATCTGTAACCTAGTCAGATTCAAGTTATAATACAAAGTTTTCTTGTGTTACTTAATACTGTTCTTCTTAGCATTGTTGATTAGTTTCCGCATAATCAATAGTGTTAAATCAGTGTTTCACTATTGTTGCTTTGGATTTATCTAAAGTAACAAACCCTTTGCAAGCTAAAGGTTCAAGATCTATTCAGTAAGGGATCCAACAAGTGGTATCAGAGCTTGTGTGGAAACTCTGAATAAGAAGAACTCTATTGTTTGAAACAGATCTACACTCAAACCAGTAAGATGGCAGAACAAGACACTCCTCCACCAACTATCACAGCAATGAAAATCCCTATCATCAAGAAGGGAGAATATGATATTTGGAGCATGAGAATGCGTCAATATATCTGTCACACAGATCACAACTTATGGGACATAATTGTCAATGGAGATCTCCAAGAAGAACCTGCACCAACAGGAGATCAATCTGGTCCTTCTGCTCCTCCTGTTCCTAAAACTGCAAAACAACTGGCTGCCAAAAGGAATCAGGAAAGAGTTAAGAGCATCTTGCTTTTAGCAATACCTGATGAATATCTCCTTAAGTTTCATAATGTTCCAGATGCTAAATCTCTCTGGGAGGCAATCAAATCAAGGTTTGGAGGAAATGAAGAATCCAAAAAGATGCAGAAGAATGTTCTAAAACATCAGTTTGAAAACTTTACTACTGCACCAAATGAAAGTCTGGATAAGGCTTATGATAGGTTCCAAAAGCTCATAAGTCAATTAGAGGTGTATGCTGCTCCAGTATCAAAGGAAGATATCAATCAAAATTTTCTAAGAAGTCTTCCTCCTTCATGGAGTCAAATTGCTTTAATCATGAGAAATAAGCCAAACATAGACCAGACTGATATTGATGATCTCTATAACAACCTTAGGGTCTATGAAGATGAGATGAAAAGGTCTTTAAGTTCCACATCAAATTCTCAGAACTTGGCTTTTCTGTCCTCTGAGAATACTAGCAGAACTAAAGAAGTTAGTACTGCCAGTGGAGATTTTGGGGTTAGTACTGCTGGAAGAACTAGTCATGTTTCATCTACCCCTTGTGCTGATGAAGTAATGTGCTATTTCTTTGCACAACAGACAACCAGTCCTTAACTTGAAAATGAGGACTTGCAGCAAATTGATGAAGATGACTTGGAAGAATTGGATCTTAGATGGCAGGTGGCTATGTTGACTGTCAAAGTGAGGAAATTCATTTAGAAGACAGGAAGGAACATGGATTTCAAAGAAAAATGACATGTTTCACTTGATAAATCAAAAA
>BQNB010121523.1:0-20446 GCA_026074375.1 Tanacetum coccineum
AATTAAAAACTTTATGTATATTATGTTCGGTTCGGTTCGGTTATCCGCGAATATCTAAAAATAAAAACTGAAACCGAACCATGATAAGCGGATTTTTTTGGTTTTGGTTTTTTTGGTTTTAGGTTTTTTCGGTTTCGGATTAAGCCGTTCGACTCGATTCGTCAGTTTTTTGTATTTTTTGAACACCCCTACTATTTTCCTTGGTATCTGAGGGGCCTTCAAAGCTGTGAACCAAGTCAATCCATGTTGCTTTAGCTATTTCACAACTAATGGCTGACTCCATTATGTAATCTGGTAGACATGACATAATGATGCTTTTAAGGCGTTGGTCTTGAATGTAACACCCCCATTTTTATAATATAGCAGCGGAAGCTAATCTGGGGTATTACTTCATGGAAACAACAATCATAATCATAGAAAACGACCCAAAAGAGACGTTTGTTCAAAAGATACGTTATCATTCATTTCAAATCAGAGTTTTACAAAGGCATGTCCCAAAATCTAGTTACATACAATGTGAATGATAACAAGTTTAGCCATCTTCGAGTCCATGCCACTCCGTGCCGTATATTGCTCAATAACCTGAGATAAACATGCTAAAAAGTCAACACAAAGGTTGAGTGAAATTCATAGGTTTGATAAACAGTTTGAATACAAGTCATAGTGTAATAATTGTATAAACACAATTATTATAGAAAATGGTATTGTTATTATACACCCGTTATTAGTAATAATTGCAACGAATACATTTATCATAGTAACAATGTATTATCCCGTTATTGCCTTGTTTGGTCTGATTGGTCTTGTTCTCATGTCACCAACACATTATCATCCAAAGTCAATTTAACGACTTGAAGAGCTCATAATATCAACATATTAACATCCAAAGTCAATTTAACGACTTGAAGTCAAATTTAACGACTTGTAGGATTTATGACACTAACACATTATCATCAAAAGTCAATTTAATGACTTGAAAAGCTCATAATATCAACATATTAACATCCAAATTCAATTTAATGACTTGAAGTCAAATTTAACGACTTGTAGGATTTATGACACTAACACATTATCATCAAAAGTCAATTTAATGACTTGAAGAGCTCATAATATCAACATATTAACATCCCAAAGTCAATTTAACGACTTGAAGTCAATTTAATGACATGTAGGATTTATACTATTAACACATTAATATCTAAAGTCAATTTAACGACTTGAAGTCAAATTTAATGACTTGTAGGATAGATAACTTAGACAGCAATTGTAATGATATGTCAGGATAGCATGTAATTTGGAAAACACTTGTATTCGTAATTTATAACAGGTATCCCCCTCACGGGTTTATGAAAAGATTGAAATGTGAGGCTATGAATTCACTAAGTCTTTGAAAAGTAATCACATTGTTATCAGATAAACGAATATGTAAAAGAGTTTGTAACAAGCATGTATCCCCCTCGCGGGTTTATAAAACATGTAAAATAAGTAAAGGCAAGGTTATGAACTTCACTTGATAGGTAGATGCAATAAATATTTTAGAATGAAAAGTTGACGACCTCTTTCCAATCTTAACTGGGGAAGGTTGATATAGCAAAATGATAGTAAACAGCCACGTTAAGCAACTTGAGTAAATATGTCAAGTCTTAGGAAGATTGTACTTTAGAACTTTGGTTTAATAATTTAATGAGTTTGATTGGAGAGTTTGGAATTATTGTATCACCGTTCGGGCCATCATAACTCAGAGTTCCTCGTAAAGTTTGAGGAGTTAGGGCACTTTAAATCGTAAACTCAACAACTCAGTCAGAACGTAATACTAAGATGAAACCCCTTAATATGAAGCTCCCTAGTATTGTGATACGATATAGCTTCCGGATGATCAGTTTTAAGCGTTTTATTCAATATCTGAAAATGATAAGCACGACAAGCGTTAATTAAAGTTATGTTGGTAGGTTTTGACATGATTTATTACTTTTTTAAAAAAAAAAAATGTTGCATTTTAAACCTGAGAATGAACAAGTAACAAAATATTACTTAGTGTTTACACTTTTCGAGTTTGGTCCTTCAAGTTTAAAAGATATACAAAGTAAACCTTGCACTTTAAAAAGTGACATAATAGACCCCTGTAGTTATAACTTTGATAAAATGACATTTGTAGTCCCTTTAGTTATAAGTTTCTGAAAGTTACGATATATACCCCTTGCATGGATTATAATTACAAAACATGTTCAAATTGTCATGCAAGCTTATTTTAACATTTCAAAAGATATTTATAGGTTATAATAAACTAAAATATGAAGGTTTAACATAATGAAAGTTTAAAATAACGATTGGTTAAGCTAGGAAGCAAAACGGGTCGAATTAGGGTTTTAAAACGTAAACGCGCGGGTTTTAAGTTCAAATTCCTTAAATAATCAATAAAGTAGTTATTTTAACATTAGTTAAGCATGCTAGGATAGATTATAACAACATTTAACCATTATAACATTTAGTTTTAAGAAAAACACAAAATTAGGGTTTCGGGCGTACGGTTTTGGATCAAAATGGAAAATGAGCATGAATTGGGTTATGAAACTTTAACAAGAGTTTATGTATGATCATATGAACATTATAAGGGTTTAGGAGCAGGTATTAAGATGATAGAACCTGGGTTTGAGCATATAGCTTGGAAACGGGTCGAAATCGGGACTTTTAGCTTCGTACGCCTAGAATAACGACTCCCGGGCTTCTTTTCTTGGTTTCTTTTGCTTCACTTTTGTTCTTGAGACTTCTTAGGACCTCTTAGGATCTTATTAGAGCAAAGTATTTCTGCTATTAAGGGTTATAGAGGAGGAAGTGGGGGATGAGTTCAAATGAAGAGTTTATGCCCCTATTTATAGTATTTCGACCCTTAGAGGCCAAGGGACACTTTGTGACCAGGTTAGGACATGTATGAGGTCTAGAGGGTGATGAGGAGAGGCTATGTGATGAGTTGCATAAGCTAGAAACTAGCTTTGATGTGTTGTTCTTCTCTTGTGATGCCGCGGCTAAGAAAGGAAGACAAAGGGGTGATGTGGCCAATTTTTGTACCAAGAACATGTGAGATATTTGTTATAGCAGGTGGGTAAGCTGCTTAGGAAGGTGTGGTGCTTGTCATTGAGGTGCTAAAGTGCAAAGGGAAAGCTTAAAATGGGTCAAATTGCAAGAAAGGTGTATACGGGTTCAAGTAGGGCACGAATTGTGTTTTCTTGCTTATAATTTGAGTACATTTGTGTTATAAGCATGGATTAATGATCACAAGGTTTATTTTAGGAGTTATAAATAAGAATTGATAGGTGGTTCGGGTTAAAAATAGGTAAAAACGAGTAAACGGGTCCAAAGTCAAATTAGGGCACGTTTAGGGTTTCTTAGATTTATTTCGTGTATAATTGGAATGAAATGATGAAATTATGATTGTATAAGATTAGTAATGTTGTAAATTAAGTTATTACAACTTATTTGAGTGTTGGTTTGGGGTTATGATGGATAAAAACCAAGAAACGATATATGGTTTAGAAACTAGCTCGGTTTTAGGGTTTAGGGTTTTGAATTAGGGTTTTGATTGTAAAAATATGCATGAAAGCTTATGAATAGAATAATTAGGGTTTAAACATTGTACATTGAGTGTATTAGTTTGTACAAAAGTGGTGGTGAAGAATCTAGAATGAAAACGGAGGTAAAATGGCTATTTTAGAGATCATGCTTAATGACTTATACATTGTGCTTTTAAAGACTTGTATCTTGTCTTGGAGAGAGTTTATATTTCAAATGAGATGTTATATTACTTGTACATATGCTTTAGTAGCTTGTACATTCACTTTAGATATTAACCCTTCATGGAATTTAGGGTTTAGAGGTATACGATAACGGTTTAAAGCCCGTTTTGATATAACGTTGCGAATGGTACATTATAGGAATAATGTACTTTGTAATAAGGATATGATGATATTGACTTGACATATTGTGATGTTTGCTTGACATATATGAAGACAGGATGGCCATAGATAGGTTACGTGAGCTTGTCTACTTTAGTTATGCAAGTTACCTTGCATAATGAGATATTGACAATGCAAGTAATGTAATAAAGCAAAAAATTTCCCCGTACAATTGTGATCATAGTAAAATAGATTGATTTTGCACTTGATGAAAATTCTTGGGTTGTTATAGTCTCCACCCCTTATAGAAATCTCGTCCTAAGATTTAGTTGAAAGTTGTAGTGAATAGATGTAGGTACTAGACATGAATTTGATTTTTATGTTAGGCTAATCAAGGTCACAAGTCCACGTGTGTGATGCATTTATAATTATGTTGTGCACCATAATTATAATTACCTCCTTTCATACGTCTACTTATTTTTAAGACCACACCTTTTGATGACAGCCAATAGAATTTCTTCAGATCCTGATAGAACCTGGGTGGATGAAATACTTCAATTTACTGAACCTGTGGGTTATGGGCCTACCATGCTTCTGCTGCGCTACTCTGATCGCAAAGAATCGTTATTCATTAACCTTTAAAAGTTAACATTGAATAAGAATGCCTTCACAAGTCCTTTGTCAAAAATTTTCATACCTAGTGTATTGAAATCATTTGAATGTATGATTCTAACTGTGTTTCCTTTTATTAAGTAGTCGGAATTTACAGAGAATTTTAGAATACGGAGATCATGGAATGAGTGATGTCAAGGAATGATTGTAAGAGAGTTGCTAATCACGTGAGATACAGATTTTGAAATGAACAGATGATGAAGGTAATAATGACAATGATTAAGTGAAGAAAAGGAATTATTTGTACAAACGGATTGAAAGAAATTTGTTTGTACGTATGCTATATACTTAAGCCTACTTATTTATAATTTATCACTTACAAAAAGAAGCATCCAAATCCTTGTAACTGAGAATTTATAAATTCATAGTTCAGAGATTTATAATTTCCTTATTCAAATGAAGAAGTGACCTAATTCATTTCAATAAGATGATCATAAATCGTCTTACCTAAGCATAAAAAAACAAGATATGGTAATGTGTAGAAAATGATATGATCATGAATGGTTAGATAATATTGAGATGTTGATTGTACTGACGCCTATATAATCGAGGATGAAATTATGTTGCAAGGTAGAGGGAGTATTCAGAGTTTGAAACATATAGAATCAATGAAATTGACAAAATAATCGTCGAGTTTTGATATCATCAGATAACAAGATGTAACGGAATCATCACTTTATTATTTCATGGATAGCTTTACATATGAAACTCTAAAAGAGTTGATACTTATGCTACATATCTCGTAGTAAGATTCTAGATAAAAGTAACAAATGACAAGGATTGTAGCTTGGATGTTGGGTTTCAGAATGAGAAGATTCTGAAGATATTGAATATCCTCCGAGAGTTGTTTCCTAGGTAGGAATTTCTAAGTGAACAAAAGCAAGGGTCATCTCTAAGTATGCTGTTTACTGTGGCCCAAATTATTTGCTTTTGACCGCTGATTCTACATAACTTTCTTTTTTCCACAGTCATTACAAAATTACAGATATGTTTGTAGATCGCTTTTAGTGTTGGTCTTTTGTTTTAGCCAGTACTTGGTCTGGTGGCCTAACTTGTTGCAAACTACACTTGAACTGCAGGTCAGTGTGATGTAGTCTACATATTTTAACAGGAAAGGTTTCCAGTATACCCATTGGTCGCAGCATACGTCTTGAAGGCTTCTTGTTTTTATGTGTTGTTGGGGTAACAATGGATATGTTTGTTATTGTGTCGGTTATCTTGGTAGTGTTGTAAAGAGATAGTTGGAGTGGTTATTATTGTTGTGTTCATTGGGATAGTTGTTATTGTTGGTTGTTTCTTTCTATCTTTAAACCGTCATTTGTGATTATTGGTTTCTTGTACAGAATCACGCTTTATTATCTGATCCATTAATCTCTAGGCTATGTTGATGGCTTCCTCCAAAGTTTGAGGCTTCGAGGCAGTAACATTTCCATCAATGCTTCTAGGTAATCCACTAATGAAGACTTCCAATCGTTTATCGGGCGGTTTGGTACAAGTTAGGGATCAGACGGTAATTCCTAAAATCACTAATATAAGTCTTAAGATCATTTCCTTTCACGGCCATGTTGTAAAATTCGTCTTCCATTTTCTTGACTTCAGTTCGAGGGTAGTACTTATTGGTTAAGAGCCTTTTCAATTCGGTCTAAGTGATCCTATTGGCTTGTTCTATTCCGATGGGTTGGGCGTATGAATTCCACCAGGACAAGGCATCATCGGTTAAAGTACCGGTAGCAAATGTCACTATGTCTTCCTCGGCACACTTGCTACGAGAAAACACCGATTCAGTACGTTCAAACCAGCGGATGAGGTCAACAGCTCCTTACGTACCATTGAAGTAGAAAGGTTGACAACTAATGAACTCTTTATAGTTTCCCGTCTTTGCTACAGGAGTTCAGTAGGTCGGTGTTCCTATTGGATTAATAGACTTGCCATTGATGCAGCTTATGCTTTAGAGCTGAGGAAATGCCACTTAATTAGTGTTGGTGGGCAGCTAAAGATATGGCCTAGAGTTTCAGATGTTGACGTCTTTTAGGAGACATTCTATCAACAGAGGATAACACGTTGTAAGAATGATATCACAAGTTTTGAAAAGTAATAAAAGAGAATGTGATGCTTAAAATGCTTAAAGGGAAATGCTTATTTTTGAATTTTAAGCACTTAGAGGTTATGATAAAGACGGAGATAATGATGCAAATGGTGGAAATGATGATGAAAGAGAGATAAGTTGGAAACAATAAGGTATGAAACGAGATGAACAATAAGGTACGAAACGGGATTGCCTTTATAAATAACTTGCCTTTTTACTGTACATAGTCAAGATTTGACAATAGCAGGTATCCCCCTCACGGGTTTATGAAAAGATTGAAATGCGAGGCTATGAATTCACTAAGTCTTTGAAAAGTAATCACATTGTTATAAGATAAACGAGTATGTAAAAGAGTTTGTAACAAGCATGTATCCCCCTCGCGGGTTTATAAAACATTCAAAAGATTGAAAAGCGAGGCTATGAACTCACCTGATAGGTAGATGTAATAAATATTCTGAAATGAAAGCTCACGACCTTATCACAATCTTAACAGGGAAGGTTGATATAGCAAATGATAGTAAACAGCCACGTCACGCAACCTGAGTAAATATGTTGAGTCTTAGGAAGATTGTACTCTAGAACTTTAGTTTTAAGAGTTATGAGTTTGATTGAAGAGTTTGGAATTATTGTATCACTGTTCGGGCCATCATAATTCAGAAGTCATTCAGTAAACGTTTGAGGAGCTAGGGCACTTTAAATCGTAAACCCAACAACTCAGTCAGAACGTAATACCAAGATGAAACTCCTTAATATGAAGCTCCCTAGTATTGTGATATGATATAATCGGTTTTAAGCGTTTTAATCAATATCTGGAAATGTTAAGCACGAGAAGCGTTAATTAAAGTTATGTCTTGTAAGGTTTTAAACATGATTTTATACTTTTTCAAAATGTTACATTTTAGACCCTTGAGTTTGAAAAGTGGCAAAATATACCCTTGGGGTTTGCACTTTTATGACTTTGGTCCTTCAACTTTAAAAGATATACCAAGTAGACCTTGTACTTTGGAAAGTGACATAATAGACCCCTATAGTTATAACTTTGATAAAATGACATATTCAGCCCTTCTAGTTATAAGTTTCCGAAAGTTACGATATATATCCCTTGCATGAATTATAATTACAAAACTTGTCCAAATTGCCATGCAAGCTTATTTTAACATTTCAAAAGATATTTATAAGTTATAATAAACTAAAATATGAAGTTTTAACGTAACGCAAGTCTAAAATAACGATTCGTTAGGCTAGGAAGCAAAACGGGTCAAATTAGGGTTTCAAAACGTAAACGCGCGGGTTTTAAGTTCAAATTCCTTCATTAATCAATAAAGTGGTTATTTTAACATTAGTTAAGCATGCTAGGATAGATTATAACAATATTTAATCATTATAACATTTAGTTTTAAGAAAAACGCGAAATTAGGGTTTCGGGTGTACGGTTTTGGATCAAAATGGAAAATGAGCATGAATTGAGTTATGAAACTTTAACAAGAGTATATTTAGGATCATATGAACATTATAAACGTGTAGGAGCAGAAGTAGAACATCCAGAACCTGGGTTTGAGCTTCAATGATCAAAAATGGTGGAAATGGGTCATTTCGGGTATATTTCCACTCGTACGCCTTGTATCTTTACTCCGAGGCTTCAATACTTTAGGGCTTCACTTCTTGAACTTATTTAATGAATCTAGGATCATAAGGGAGCAAAGTATTGCTGCCAAGTGGATTTGAGAGAGAAGAGATATGGTGCGAGTATGAATGAACACCCAAAGGCCCTATTTATACTATTTTGAGGATGAGGAGGTTAAGGAAGCTTTGTAAATCTGATGAGGACACATGGAGAAGCTAGGACCTGATGTGGGAGGTCTAGAGAATGAGTTATACAAGCTAGTATGCAAGGTGGAAGAAGATGAAGGCCATATAGGGGTGTTTGGTGTCCGCGGCTGATTGGAGCAAAAAAAGGCCATGTGCCTTTAATTTCGAATAAGAGAAGGTTCAAGCAGGTGGGTGAGCTGCTACAAGGTTTCTAGAAGGAGTTTATGCAAGTTCCTTGCACATGGTTAGGGCTAAAATGGGTTAAAGAAACCAAAAATGAGGATTCAAGTTTTTGGCCATTATTTCGAATGCATTGATTAAGTAATGTTTAAAACATGTTCTCATGGTTTGTAATAAGAAGTATTAACAAAATTTAGCAAGTGGTTTGGGTTAAAACGAGTTAAACATGAAGAAATGAGGTCGCGGGTTCCATTTGGTATGGTTTAGGGTTTTCTTGACTTTCTTTTCTTATAATTCGTGTACATTAGACCAATGATTGATAGATTATTGATCCTAGGTATATATTGAGGTTTATTAATGATAATTGAGTGATGGTTTAAGTTATAATGGGTTAAAATGGAAAGAAATAGTCGTGGGTTAGAATTAGGGCTCGTATAAGGCTTTTAGGGTTTTCTAGCTTTGTAATTCTTGTACATTGTTAAAGTAATGATGGATAAAATAAGGAAAATTAGTTTGTAAACTTATTTTTATGAGTTTACAATGCCTCTTGGTTGCTTACTTGAGATATGAATTGGTTAGACAAATGAGAAGAACGGGTGAATGATCCATTAGGGCTCCATTTAAGGTTTCCCGAATCTTTTTACTACAATACGATAAGAAGTATATGAGAAATAATGATGTAATAGGATTGAAATGATTGTAAAATAAGTTATTACAACTTATTTGAGTATTGGTTTAGGTTTACAATGGATAAAAATGAAGAAACGGGTCATTGTGTAGTATTTAGCTCGGGTTAGGGTTTTTGAGTTTTGTATTAGGGTTTTAAGAGTAAAAATGTGTATGAAAGATTATAATGATAATTAGGGGTTTTATACATTTGTATAATGAGTTATTAAGCTTGTTCAAAAGTGGGTGTTGAAAAAATGAAGTAAACAGCTATTTTGGATATCATGCTTAATGACTTGTACATTGTGCTTTAAAAACTTGTACTTGACTTGGAGGGAGTTTATATTTCAATTGAAATGTTATATTAATTGTATATATGCTTTAGTAGCTTGTACATCACTTAAATATTAACCCCATCATGAGATTAGAGAGTATTAGAGAAGTATACGAATAAACGGTTTAAAGCTTGTTTTGATATAAAGTTACGAATGATACATTATAGAAATAATGTACTTTGTAATAAAGATATGATAATATTGACTTGACATATTGTGATGTTTTCTTGACATATATGAAGACAGGATTGCCATAGATAGGTTGCGTGAGCTCGTCTACTTTAGTTATGCAAATTACATTATATATTGAGATATTGACAATGCAAGTAATGTAATAAAGCAAAAAATTTCCCCGTACAATTGTGATCATAGTAAAATAGGTTGATGAAAATTCTTGGGTGTTAAGTCTCATACCCCTTACAGAATCTTGTCCCGAATTTAATTTGAAAGTGTTAGTGAATAGATGTAAGGTACTGGGTATGAATTTGATTTTTATGTTAGGTTAATCAAGGTCACAAGTCCATGTGTGTGGAATTATTTATAATATAGTTGTACACCATAATTATAATTACCTCCTTTCACACGTCTACTTATTTTCAAGACTACACCTCTTGATGACAGCCAATAGAATTTCTTCAGATCTTGATAGAACTTGGGTGGATGAAATACTTTGATTTACGAAACCTGTGGGTTATGGGCCTACCATGCTTCTGCTGTGCTACTGTGATCATAAAGAATCGTTATTCATTAACCTTTAAAAGTTAACATCGAATAAGAATGCTATCATAAGTCTTTGTCAAAATTTTCATACCTATGGTAATGAAATCATTTGAACATTGTATAGATTTCCCTTGTGTGGTTTTTCATTGTTATTATGTTGCAGAATATAACAGAAAATTTTAGAATACAGAGATCATGGAATGAGTAATGTCAAGGAATGATTATGAATTTGTAAGAAAGTTGCTAATCATGTGAGATATAGATTTGGAAATGAATAGATATTGAAGGTAATAATGAAAATGCTTAAGGGATTATTTGTACAAACAGATTGAAAGAAACTTGTTTTTGTTTTTTGTTTTTTTTGTTTGTACGTATGTTATATACTTAAGAGCCTATTATTTATAAATTAGGTTCCACTTACAAAAAGAAGCGTTCAACTCTTGTAACAAAATTTATAAAATACAAGTTTAGAGATTTTATAATTTCCTTATTCAATTAAGAAAGTGACCTAATACAATTCAAATACGATGATCAAAAATCGTCTTAACCTAAGCATAAAAACATGGATATGGTAATGTGTAGAAAATATATGATCATTAATGGGTTAGATAATATTAAGATGTTGATTGACAGACGCCCATATATCGAGAATGCGATAATTTATGTTGCAAAGTATGAGAGAGGTATTCAGAGTTTGAACATAAAAGAATCGATGGAATTGACAAATGAGGTCGAGTTTTGATAATCATCAATAACAAGATGTAACAAATCATCACTTTATTTATTTCATCGATAACTTTACATACGAACTTTAGATATGAAAAAGAGTTGATAATTATGCTAAGTATCTTGTAGTAGGATAAAAGTAACAGACGACGAGGATTGTTGCTTGATGATTGGGGTTTTTAGATTGAAGAAGATTCTGATGAGAGTTGAATATCCTCGAGAGTTGTTTCTAGGGTAGAAATCCTAAAGTGAACAAAATTAAGCTCATCTCTAAGTATGTTTTCTTGTGGCCCTGTTGTTTGCTTTTGAGCACTGATTCGCATAATGTCCTTTCTTTCCACAGGCATTACAAGTTACGGAACCGTTTGTAGATTAGTTTAGTATTATCTTTGTTTCTGCAGTTCTTCGGTCAAAATATCCTATCTTGTTGCAAGTCCGACACTTGACAGTACAAGGACCTATGTGATGTAGGGTGCATCTTTCACACAAAGGACGATTTCTAGTATACCCATTGGTGGCAGTATAAGTCCTGAAGGTTTCTTGCTTCCTATTCTGCTGCTGGTGGTGATCATTGTTACGGTTGTTATTGTTATAATTATTCTGATAGTTGTTATTGATGATGTTTCCCTTATCCTCAAGCTTTCGTTTATAGTCATTAGCTTCTTGCACAGAATCATGCTTTATTATCTGATCCATTAACCTCTGGGTTATGTTGATGGCTTCCTCTAAAGTTTAAGGCTTCGAGGCAGTAACATTTCCTTCACGGGAGGGAGTGTTCGAGGTTATTGGGGGGGGGGGGGGGGGGGGGCCGAGTGGGGGGGTTATGAAGACTACTAAAAGTTTCTCGGCATTGGCACCATGTTTGGGCATAAGACGCTAATTCGTTGGAATCTCCTAATGTATGTCTTAAGATCATTTCCTTTCACAACCAAGTTGCAAAATTCGTCTTCCATTTTCTTTGACTTCGAGTCGAGGGTAAATACTTATCGTATTTATTTTTTTTTTTTTAAAAATTTTTAATAGTCTTTTTAATTCGGGTCCAAGTGTTTGATTGGCTTGATTTTTTTAATCAAATAGGTTTAGCCGTAAGAATTCCACTAGGAAGGCATCATCGTTAAAGTACCCCGGTGGCATATGTCACTTGTTTTTCTTCGGCCACTAGTGGCTACGAGAAAAATACCCTTTAGATTCAAGTACCACTCAAACCAGTGAATGAGGCTAACTGCTCCTTCTGTACCATTGAGGTAGAAAGGTTGACAGCTAACGAACTCTTTATAGTTTCCCGTTTTTGCTACAAGAGTTCCAGTAGGTCCAGTGTTCCTATTGAGATTACTAGTACTTGCCATTGATGCAGCTTGTACTTTCAGAGCTGAGGAAATGCCATCATTAGTTAGTTGTCGGATGGCAGCTAAAGTTATGGCTGGTGTTTCAGATATTGACGTCCTTTTGGGAGGCATTCTATCAACAGGGGATAACACGTAGTAAGAATGATATCATAAGTTTTGAAAGGTAATACTTAAAAGAAAATGTGATGCTTAAAATGCTTAAAGAGAAATGCTTATTTTTTAATTTTAAGCACTTAGGGGTTATGGTATGATTCATGAAGACGGAGATAATGATGCAATTAGTGGAAATGATGATGAAAGAGCGATAAGTTGGAAATAATAAGATATGAAACGGGATTGCCTTTATAAATAACTTGCCTTCTTACTGTACATAGTCAAGATTTGACAAGCATTTTTATTTATACCACACATCCCATGGCTAGGATAAAGTTATAACTATTCTAAGAGTTTGTTGATTCTGAGCCGGTAGATGACATCCTAAAGATCTTCCTGATCCGTTTGGTGTCGAGCTTGGATTTTCTCAATGATTTGTTCAAGATCGGAAATTCTGTAGTGAGCAAAGGCAATCTTATCCTTTTGCCCTAACTGCTTCTTTTGAAGTCTGATAATCTGAGTGCGGATTCTCTTAAGTTCGGTCTTTAGTTCGTTACCATTAGTACGTTCTTCTTCCATTCTCTCAATGCGGTGAAGATGGAGTTCATCTAAGTAATTCAAAATATCTTCGACTTGTTTCTCATGATGTTTCAGATACATCTTATCTGAACATTTTCCTATTTCAAATACTTAAGGTGGGGTAGGAGTATAAACTGAGGAAGATGGTGATACCAAATCACATGTTCAATACCGGGATGAATTAGATAACGTAGTTAAGGAAGAAGATGGGGAATGGATTCGCTTCTTAGGTGGTAATAGTTCTTCAGGAACAAAGAAATATCGAGGATCAAATAGTAATGATGGTGGTAATACCGGAGATGGAGTCAAAATAGCTGGTGAAGTAATAGGATCTAGTGATAGGTAATTCCTTAGCATAAAATGCTTGTACGTCCTTCAAACAAGGATTATTGTAGAAAGATGAGAATACCGGTGGAATCATATTATCGTTAGAGTTTTCCGAAGAGTTAAAAGATCTGCTTCCCGCTGAAGCTGAGAAATAATCCGATGAGACCGAAATATAGTTAAGAATATTCATAGAGGAAAAAGTATCCTCAATATCGGAAGTAGAGCGGTTGGGAGAAGACATCGTTCTATTAACAACCTAGTTGTAAATAACATAAGTTATTTATAGTATAATAGTTATGTATCTTTACATACTGATCCGGAATGTAGTGGCACGGAGGACTTTGATGGCTGAAAAAGAAAATGTGGTTATAGTTAAGGTTTTGACCTTGTTCTCTATAACCATGGCGCTGATACCAATCTGTAACACCCCCATTTTTATAATATAGCAGCGGAAGCTAATCTGGGGTATTACTTCATGGAAACAACAATCATAATCATAGAAAACGACCCAAAAGAGACGTTTGTTCAAAAGATACATTATCATTCATTTCAAATCAGAGTTTTACAAAGGCAGGTCCCAAAATCTAGTTACATATAATGTGAATGATAACAAGTTTAGCCATCTTCGAGTCCATGCCACTCCGTGCCGTATATTGCTCAATAACCTGAGATAAACATGCTAAAAAGTCAACACAAAGGTTGAGTGAAATTCATAGGTTTGAGTTTGAATACAAGTCGTAGTGTAATAATTGTACAACACAATTATTATGAAAATGGTATTGTTATGATCTTGGGTCACGTTATTATATACCTGTTATTTGTATAATTATAACGAATGCAATTATTGTAGTAACAGTGTATTACTGCGTTATCGTCTTGTTTGGTCTATTTGGTCTTGTCTTGTATAGTATAGTTTGGTCTAAGCTCATGGCACACAAACTGACTAGTGTATATATATACCCAAAATAATGTGATATATATATATAGAGAGAGAGAGACAATGGCCCTCGATGTAGGTAATTGCCATATACCTATGAAATTCAAATATAGTGTGTTTGGTTACCTATCCGGCTAACACAAACAGGATTCGTCAATCCTGATAGATCTATCCACAATATTTGCATTCAGCCGTAAGTGATTAATGGTCCATGATAATGAGGGACTTTTGGCATAAAGTAACTTAGACATTAATTTTAATGGTATATCAGATTAGCATATAGTCTAGAAAAACACTTGTATTCGTAATTTACAGCATGTATCCCCCTCACGGGTTTATGAAACATTAAAGAGATTAAAAAGTGAGGCTATGAACTCACTAAGTCTTTGAAAAGTAATCACATTGTTATAAGATAAACGAGTATGTAATAGAGTTTGTAACAAGCATGTAAAACATGTAAATAAGTAAAAGCGAGGTTATGAACTTCACCTGATAGGTAGATGTATTAAATATTCCAAAATGAAAGCTGACGACCTTATCATAATCTTAACCGGAGAATGTTGATATAGTAAAATGATAATAAACAGTCACGTCACGCAACCTGAGTAAATATGTTGAGTCTTAGGAAGATTGTACTCTAGAACTTTAGTTTTAAGAGTTATGAGTTTGACTGAAGAGTTTGGAATTATTGTATCACCGTTCGGGCCATCATAATTCAAAAGTCATTTAAACATTTGAGGAGCTAGGGCACTTTAAATCGTAAATCCAACAACTCAGTCAGAACGTAATACCAAGATGAAACCTCTTAATATGAAGCTCCCTAGTATTGTGACATTATATAATCGGTTTTAAGCGTTTTGATTAATATCTGGAAATGTTAAGCACGAGAAGCGTTAATTAAATTTATGTCTTGTAAGGTTTTAACATTAGTTAAGCATGCTAGGATAGATTATAACAATATTTAATCATTATAACATTTATTTTTAAGAAAAATGCGAAATTAGTGTTTCGAGTGTATGGTTTTAGATCAAAATGGAAAAATAACAAGAGTATATTTAGGATCATATGAATATTATAAGAGTGTAGGAGCAGAAGTAGAATATCTAGAACCTGGGTTTGAGCTTCAAGGAGCAAAAATGGTGGAAATGGGTCATTTCGGGTAGTATTTCCACCGGTGACGCCTTGTAATCTTGTTTCTCGGGAGCTTCAAAATCTTAAATGAAGGGCCCTTAGAGGCCAAGATTTCTTAGCTTTGCTTGCTTGATCTTCTTAGATGACCCTAGGATCATAAGGAGCAGAGAATGTTTGCTCAATTGGGTTATAGAAAGAAGAAGTAGGGGATGAGAATGAATGAAGGGCCCTTAGAGGCCAAGATTTCTTAGAAGCTGATCTAGGACACATGGGTAACCTAGAGGGTGATTAGGATGAGCTATGTGATGTGTTGGATAGGCTAGAATTTAGCTAGAACAGGTTGGTGAGACCATGTGGATGCCGCGGCTGCCATAGGCTCAAAAGGGGAGATGTGGCTTCAATTTGGACCAAAGAAATGTTGTAGCAGGTGGGTAAGCTGCTTAGGAGGGTCTAGGGGCTGGTCATGGAGGTGCTTGCACATGGCTTGGGTTTTAAATGGGTTGAAACAAGTAAAAACCACCCGCGGGTTTGATTTGGAGTTCTAGGGCTCGTATTCAAATTTTTGGCCATTATTTCGAATGCATTGATTAAGTAATGTTTAAAACATGTTCTCATGGTTTGTAATAAGAAGTATTAACAAAAGTTAGCAAGTGGTTTGGGTTAAAACGGGTTAAAAATGAAGAAATGAGGTCGCGGGTTCCATTTGGTATGGTTTAGGGTTTTCTTGACTTTCTTTGCTTATAATTCGTGTACATTGGACCAATGATTGATAAATTATTGATCCTAGGTATATATTGAGGTTTATTAATGATAATTGAGTGATGGTTTAGGTTATAATGGGTTAAAATGGAAAGAAATAGTCGTGGGTTGGAATTAGGGCTCGTATAAGGCTTTTAGGGTTTTCTAGCTTTGTAATTCTTGTACATTGTCAAAGTAATGATGGATAATGATGGATAATGGTTTGTAAACTCATTTTATGAGTTTACAATGACTCTTGGTTGCTTACTTGAGAATGAATTGGTTAGAAACGAGAAAACGGGTTGAATGATCATTTAGGGCTCATTTAGGGTTTCTCGGATTCATTTTACGTACAATTGAAATAAGATAATGAAGTAATGATGAAATAATGATGTAATAGGATTGACATGATTGTAAAATAAGTTATTACAACTTATTTGAGTGTTGGTTTGGGTTTATAATCAAGAAACGGGTCATGGTTTAGAAACTAGCTTAGTTTTAGGGTTTAAGGTCTTGAATTAGGGTTTTAAGAGTAAAAAATGTGTATGAAAGTTTATGAATAGAATAATTAGGGTTTACACTTTCATATTGAGTGTAGTAGTTTGTACAAGAGTGGTGGTGAAGAAATTAGAATGAAAACAGAGGCAAAATGGCTATTTTGGATATCGTGCATTAATGACTTATACATTGTGCTTTAAAAACTTGTACTTGACTTAGAGGGAGTTTATATTTCAATTGAAATGTTATATTACTTGTATATATGCTTTAGTAGCTTGTACATTCACTTTAGATATTAACCCTTCATGGAATTAGGGTTTAGAGGTATACAATAACGGTTTAAAGCCCGTTTTGATATAACGTTACGAATGATACATTATAGGAATAATTTACTTTGTAATAAGGATATGATGATATTGACTTGACAAATTGTGATGTTTGCTTGACATATATGAAGACAGAATGGTCATAGATAGGTTGCGTGAGCTTGTCTACTTTAGTTATGTAAGTTACATGACATATTGAGATATTGACAATGCAAGTAAAGTAATAAAGCGGAAAATTTCCCCGTATAATTGTGATAATAGTAAAATAGGTTGATGAAAATGCTTAGGTTGTTATAAGGTAGAAGAAAGCTCATCTGCTGCTGCTGCTAGACCGGCTGGAGGTCTTAGGGCAGACTTTGGCTTTGTAGCTACTATAGATAGGGAGATCAGGCGTGATCCAGAGAGAGAGGTTGGATATGGGATCACCGACTTATGGGATGAGATAGTTGAGGCCTTGTAGGGGGCACCAGTTAGTACTGACACAGAGTTGGGTCGACATATGACAACATTTGAGACTAGGGTTAGGCAAGACACGGATGATATTTATATGAGGTTAGATGATGAGCAGAGTCAGAGACAGCTATTGGCTGGTCGGCTTAATATGTTGTTTAGAGACAGACGAGCACATGCATATACATGTCATCTGATGGAGACAAAGGCTAGATTGTCCCGAGAGGCTTGGAGGCGATCGATGGATGCAAGTGATCTTGCCCACGGAGAGGTTATGTCACTACGCACTACCGTACTGGGTTAGATTTCAGAGATTAGAGAGTTGCATGCTGCTGATCGCAGGAGACAGGCTGTGACTTCAGAGATGCTAAAGGCAGACCATATGAGATCTGCAGAGATGAGAGAGTTGAGGACAACTAATCGTACCTAACAGCAGCAGCTTATACAGACATTGACAGTGATGCAGTCATTACAGGGACAGGTGACCATACTACAGGGATAGGTGACAGCACTACAGGGATAGGTTACTACACTGCAGGGACAGCAAGGACCCGCTGCAGGTCCTGCACAGCTAGAGCTACCAGAGGAGGCTGGTAACAGTTCATAGATTAGATCATGTTATGGCTAGTCATTTTGTATATAGCCTACTAAGTATTACGGGTTCAATCCCAGTTAGTAAGGCTTTAGGTTGTTATGTTTAATTTGTAACCTAATCGTTATGATCATTTTGTATCTGAACCATTCATGTATGTTTTCCCATTTATATATGGAATGGTTGTATTATATCATGTCTATAATCGAATCTGTTTATGAATGAATGACGATTTGGTTATATCATTGTTGATTACAATTCAATTGTATATTTCACTGTGTGATGTGATCTCACTTTATTTATCATGTATATATCATGTCATGGTTATGATTTTATGAAATCTAACGGGTATTGTATTTTCTTGTGATTGAAGAAAATGACACCAAAACGAACCACAAGGTCAACACCGGTCACAACAACCCCAGCCCCAACAGCAACCACCACCACATCGGTCACTAATGCCCAACTTCAGGCAATGATTGACCAAGGTGTCACTATCGCTTTGGCAGCACGTGATACAAACAGGAATGGCGATAACAACCATACTTCGGGAACGAGTGGTAGAAGGACTGAACGCGTTGCTCGAGAGTGCACTTACCAAGACTTTATGAAGTGAAAACCTCTATATTTCAAAGGCACTAAGCGAGTTGTTGAATTAACTCAACGATTCAAAAGGATGGAGACTGTTTTCCGCATAAGCAATTGCTCTGTGGAAAATCAGATTAAGTTTTCCACTTGTACTCTTCTAGCAGGTGCTCTAACATGGTGGAATTCCTATGTTATGACTGTCAGTCATGATGTTGCATATGCAATGACTTGGACCTATCTGAGAAAGAAAATGACTGACAAGTACTGTCCAAGGAACAAGATGAAAAAGCTCAAGGCTGAATTGTGGAATTTGAAAGTGAAGGGTACTGATGTGATAGGGTACAACCAACGTTTCCAGGAATTAGCACTGATGTGTGCTAGGATGTTTCATGAGGAGTCTGACAAGATTGAAAGGTACGTCGGTGGATTGCCCGACATGATCCATGGAAATATTGTAGCATCAAAGCCAAAAACCATGCAAGAGGCTGTTGAAATGGCCATTGAACTAATGGATAAGAAAGTCAGCACCATTGCTGAAAGACAGGCGGAGAACAAAAGGAAGTTTGAAAACACTTCCCGAAACAATCAAAACCAACAAAAATAGAACAAGAGGCAGAACACTGGCAGGGCTTATACTACAAGGACTGGTGAAAAGAAGCCATACAGGGGATCTAAACCCCTATGCGCTAAATACAACTATCACCACGACGGTCCGTGTGCTCCAAGATGCCACAAATGCAACAAATTTAACCATTTTGCCCGTGATTGTAGGAGTGCGGGTAATGCCAACAATGCTAACAATCAGAGGGGCATTGGGTCAGGCCATAAACCTACTTGCTTCGAGTGTGGAGTTCAAGGACACTTCATGAGGGAATGTCCAAAGCTGAAGAACAACAAAAATAATGGAAATCAATTTGGTAATGATAGGGCTCCACCCAAATTGTATGCGGTGGGACATGCAGGGATAAACCCAGACTCCAATGTCATGATGGGTATGTTCCTTCTCAACACCCGCTATGCTTCTATATTATTTTATACTGGTGCCGATAGGAGTTTTGTGTCTATTGCATTTAGTTCCTAAATTGATATCACGCCATCTACCTTAGATCACTATTATGATGTCGAACTAGCTCACGAGAGAATAATTGGGTTAAACACTATCCTTAGGGGTTGCACATTAAATCTCCTGAACCACCCATTCAACGTAAATTTAATGCCCATAGAACTTGGTAGTTTCGACGCAATAATTGGTATGGATTGGTTGGCAAAGTACCAAGCCATCAGTGTGTGCCAAGAAGATTGTCCGCATCCCCTGGGGAAATGAAACTCTAATCATTCGTGGTGACAGGTGTAACCGGGGAAATGAGACATAATTGAACATCATCTCGTGCACCAAAACTCAGAAATATTTGCTAAAAGGATGTCCTATCTTTTTGGCACATGTTACTACGAAAAGGCGGAAGACAAGTCGAAGGAGAAGCGACTTGAGGATGTACCCATTGTCCAAGATTTTCCTGAGGACTTGCCGAGTCTTCCTCCACCTCGACAAGTGGAATTTCAAATCGATTTGATACCTGGTGCTACACCCGTAGCCCGAGCGCCTTATCGATTGCCACCTTCTGAAATGAAAGAGTTGTCGGAGCAACTAAAAGAACTATCTGAAAAAGGCTTTATAAGACCTAGTTCCTCACCCTGGGGAGCTCCGGTCTTGTTTTTCAAGAAGAAGGACGGATCGTTTAGGATGTGCATTGATTACC
>BQNB010121524.1:0-16312 GCA_026074375.1 Tanacetum coccineum
GTAAAAAGGATAAGAAAGCCTTTTGATCATATCTAACTGGCCACAATTGATCAATGGATGAGGTTAATAATAGTGTTTTAATAAATATTTTAAATGTTCACCATTAACTCTTCATTATTAAAGGGCAAATGTGGAAAATTAATTTGTTATTATTTGACCAAATTTTAAAAATGTTCCTTACTCATTATGACGCATTAATTTTCATTGCACATTGAATTTGTTGAGAAATATATAGTGACACACATATTTTTTACACAAATTGTACGTTTGTAGTGGCACACCGAGTTCCATGATATGTGTATAGTGACACACCATTTTTTTGCATATATAATGACACACTAAAATATTAGCATATTGTAGTGACACAAAATTTCTTGGTAAATTTATAGGGACACATTAAAATTTTAATGACACACAACAAAATTTAGTACATTTGTAATGACACACTTTGTTTGTCACAAATTTTCTTGACACACATTTAGTGACACACCGAGTTCCATGATATGTGACACACATTAAATTTGTTGAGAAATATATAGTGACACACATATTCTTTACACAAATTGTACTTTTGTAGTGGCACACCGAGTTCCATGATATGTGTATAGTGACACACCATTTTTTTGCATATATAATGACACACTAAAATATTAGCATATTGTAGTGACACAAAATTTCTTGGTAAATTTATAGGGACACATTAAAATTTTAATGACACACAACAAAATTTAGTACATTTGTAATGACACACTTTGTTTGTCACAAATTTTCTTGACACACATTTAGTGACACACAAAATTTTTAAATGACACACTAATTTTTGTGAAAGAATTTTTTTGACACACTTATAAAAATATTAAAAGTTAATTGACACACATAAAAAATTCAAAGATTATGTGATGCATTATTAATAATACATGACAAAGCTCAAAGACAAAATAACTAAATAGGAAAAAAAATGTGACGTAAATTAACAAAGTGAAACTTAAATTGGTGATTAAAAAAACTTAAATGATGAGTCAAAAGAATAGTGGTCAAATACCTAGAACACATTTACTAGTCAAATGTCATATTTTATATTTTTCACCCTTTTTATTCTTTTTACCTTAAAAACTTTTTATTTGATCCAATCTCATATATATATATATATATATATATATATATATATATATATATATATATATATATATATATATTTATATATATATATATATATATCTACTAAGCAATGATTTGTATCACATCTTCATAATTCATTTCATTGTGCTTAAACAAAAAGAAGCATACACTGAAGAGGAGCACTTGCAAAATATCTTACTCATTAAATTTGCATTCATCAACTGATTTAAATTGCATTCGTCTCACGTCTTACAACAACGCCTCTACACACTTTTTACTTCGACACTCTACTACATTAAACTAAACCTTGCAGTGTGATAGATAATTTTAATTAATACCACGTTTAGCGAATGGATCATTTATTTATGCAGCTTTGGTGTGAATTGTTCAAGTAACATAATTTTATATTAGCTCCCAAGTATATTACTTACCTGTCTATTAAAAGGTCAATGATTCTCTAAATAATATTCTTAGTTGTGATTTTGGGTGCGGGAAATGTGTACATTTAAATAACTACATTAAACTAAACCTTGCAGTGTGATAGATAATTTAAATTAATACCACGTTTAGCGAATGGATCGTTAATTTATGCGGCTTTGGTGTTAATTGTTCAAGTAACATAATTATAAATATACACAATGAGTGACTGATCCACTGTCGTTTTGACAGTGGGTCACCCGCTACAGTAACGGGCTCCCATTTTTGGGTCAGCCCGTTTTTTTTTTTTTTTTTTTAATTTGTATGCACAAAGTAGGAATGGAAAAAAAAAATATACAAAATTTTTGATTATTCATATAAAAAAATACCCCGGAAACAATCTTCATACCTAATAACTTTAAAAATAAACGATATGGTCACACTTACAACCCATATATTAAAAAACACCATAAACAAAAAAAACAACACTTAAACATGAGACCTAACACATAACATAATAAAAAAATTTTTTACTAATAAACCCATATGTCGACAAACTAGCGACAAACTTACCTAAAATTACGCATAAAATTGCCTCAAAAAATCTGCCCATAATTAAAAAAAAAACTAACCCAAAATTTACCTAAAATCTTGCCCAAAGAAAAATAAAAATAACAACACCGTCCCTCAATTTTAACTTTTACGATTTACTAACTTTGTTTTGTAGCACGTTTTCATAGCTTGGTTCCTTGGTGCTTCAAACAAAGAGGAGCATACACCGAAGAGGAGCACTTGCAAAATGTCTTACTCATTACATTTGCATTCATCAACTGATTTAAATTGCATTCGTCTCACGTCTTACAACAACGCCTCTACACACTTTTTACTTCGACACTCTACTACATTAAACTAAACCTTGCAGTGTGATAGATAATTTTAATTAATACCACGTTTAGCGAATGGATCATTTATTTATGCAGCTTTGGTGTGAATTGTTCAAGTAACATAATTTTATATTAGCTCCCAAGTAGATTACTTACCTGTCTATTAAAAGGTCAATGATTCTCTAAATAATATTCTTAGTTGTGATTTGGGGTGCGGGAAATGTGTGCATTTAAATAACTACATTAAACTAAACCTTGCAAAGTGATAGATAATTTAAATTAATACCACGTTTAGCGAATGGATCATTAATTTATGCAGCTTTGGTGTTAATTGTTCAAGTAACATAATTTAATATTAGCTCCCAAGTAGATTACTGACCTGTCTATTAAAAGGTTAATGATTCTCTAAATAATATTCTTAGTTGTGATTTTGGGTGCGGGAAATGTGTACAATTAAATAACATTGTCTTCGGGGTTTAAACTATAAGGTTGTCCACAATGGTCGGTCGATCATGTGAGTCTTATTGAGTCTATGTAAGTTGGCCTTATTGTGGGTAGTAGGTCTTAGTGGGTTTCCGTTTCATGTTTTGGAGAACTAGGTCGGAAACTCGACCAATTATGTGCTTGTGTTGTGTGTGTGTTTTATTAAATAAAATGTATTTTTGTGTGGTACGTTTTTTGTTATGTATGTCGCTTTGATGTGCTTAAAAGGTCATATGTAAATCGCAAGAGAAAGAAAGCTGAAATGACAGAAAAAATGTAGGTTTCAAAACATGTTTTGATAGGCTTTAGAGGTTTCAAAACATGTTGCAAGAAGGATAAACCATGAGCAAACAAAGAAAAAGATTTCCGAAGAAAAAATAAATTATGAAATATTTGTGATGACGTATAACACGTAGAGCAGGGCTTTGGGTCTGGACTACATAAGTCATACATGGGCCCAAGCCTAATAGAACAATCAAAAAGCACACTGGACCAAAGCTAAGCCCAGGCTAAACTAGCTACGGTCCGGAAGCAGCAAGACGGACATAAGGCTTCTGGAGGACACTTTCGCAGGCCAACGAAAGCCCGCTAGGCAAGCCCACGTCCGCAAGTCACAATTATAAATGGATCCTTGTCTGACAAGGGTCCCACTTCGGCCCATCAACAGGCCCAAGCAAAATATTAGGAAAACCTAATATGGGGCTCTCCTATAAAAAGGGGTACTCTGACACCCCACAAGGGACGATTCTCTAATCATATTTTACACACACATACTCTGACATTCTTTGACAAATATGTGTACTTACTCTCACGCCGGAGTCTAATCGTGGGGTCCGTCCCCACGGCAAGACTAACGGTTTACCTTTGATTGCGCATGGAATCAATCTCATCACTTGGTTTAGTACAAGATCTCACCCATTGGCCCAGTCCAGTAACCACCCAGATCCATCTTTTTAACCCGTAACATATTTTGTAATAACAAGTTGGCGTCATCCGTGGGACCAGAATACAACTGCGTTCTATAAAAATACTCACCATGAGCAATCACGAACAACCCGCCCCTAGCCAGCCCACGTCTGCCGTGCGGAATACGGTAGGGAAAGGAAAAGAGCCAACTCCACAAGACCGAGGCGGGCCCGCGTCCGACGCAGCCCTCCGGGAATATTATGACAAGAATTATAACCAGTTGCTGCCAATCATAGCTGAAAAGTTTAACAAAGAAAAAGAAAGAAATGAAAAGCTGAAAGAAGTAAAAGCCCGACTTAACTTTGAAGGATGCTCCAGGAAATCACAGTATTCCGAATCAAGGACGGTGAGCACCAAGGAACATGAAAAAAGGCACAGATCTAGGCGCTCCCGTAGCCCAAGACCTAGTGTGTTTTCAAGAATAAGACGGGAGCGGTCAAGATCGCCAAGGCAAATATCGAAAGAGGGAGGCGTGTTTAAAAGGTTGGGAAGTAGAGGGAAGATTGTGTCCTCACGCTCAGACAGCTACAATCAGCGCTCCCACTCAAGATATACAGATGTGCTCTCAGAAAGTGAGGATAGCGGAGGTGGGTATTGGAAGTCAAGATCAAAGAAGAAGAAATCATGCAAGATCAACCGTAGGAGGATCAGTTCCACCAGCCGAAGAAGAACCAACAAACAACGGAGAAGGTTCCACATGTTTCTCCTTAGCAATCAAAGCAGGATCAACCGTTGAGGTGACGGTAGTAACAGCCGTCATTACTGGGACAAAAGACCTGACAAGAGAATCAACTTTAGCCTCCGCAACATTAGCACCAGAATGGTGAGAAGAGTCTGAAGAAATAACGAACCTTTGAGGAGCACTAACATTTCGGAGGTTAGGTTCAGCCACAGAGTTAGTATGATCTCCATCCTCACTCTCCGGCGTGGCAGATACGGAAGATATCATGAAGGGCAAAGTAGGAATGGCCCCACCCCTGACCTCAGCATTCAGCACAACCCCAGCAAGCAACCACTGGATCGCAGACCTAGATTTTCCACCTAGGAAGCCCCACTCGGGCATCCGTGATCCTCCCTTAGCCTTTTGGGAGGATGTGAAGACTCACCGACATCAACAACCAAGTTGGCGCCATCCTTGGGTTTTTTGGGTTTTGTTGGTTTGTTTGGTGTGGGACCAGAATACAACTGCGTTCTATAAAAATACTCACCATGAGTAATCACGAACAACCCGCCCCTAGCCAGCCCACGTCTGCCGTGCGGAATACGGTAGGGAGAAGGAAAGAGCCAACCACCACAAGACCGAGGTGGGGCCCGCGCCGAGCCGCAGCCTCCGGAATATTCTGTGTCCAAGAATTGAACCATTGCTGTCCGAATCATAGCTGAAGAAGTTAACACAGAAAAGAGACAACGAGGGAAATGGAAAAGCTGAAAGAAGTAAAGCCTGACCGTTAACTTGAAGGGATGCTACCAGACAGTCACGGTAGTACCGGAATCAAGACGGTGACTCCCAGGCAATCATGAAAAAAGGCACAGATCTAGGCGCTCCCGTAGCCCAAGACCTAGTATGTTTTCAAGAATAAGACGTGAGCGGTCAAGATCGCCAAGGCAAATATCGAAAGAGGGAGGCGTGTTCAAAAGGCTGGAAGAAGTTAGAGGGGAAGATGTGTCCTCATGCTTAGATAGCTACAATCAGCACTCCCCACTCAAGATATGCAGATGTGTGCTCAAAAAGTGGAGTATAAGCGGAGGTGGGTAATTGGAATCAAGATCAAAGAAAAAGAAATCATGCAGAGGAGGACTACCATATTTGTACAAACAATGTTGGCGCCATCCAAGGAGGATCATCCACTAGCCGAATAATATCACAAACAACGGGAAGGTTCCACAGTTTCTCCTTAGGCAAGCGAAAAGCAGGATCAACCGTTGAGGTGACGGTAGTAACAGCCGTCATTACTGGGACAGAAGACCTGACAAGAGAATCAACTTTAGCCTCCGCAACATTAGCACCGGAATGGTGAGAAGAGTCTAAAGAAATAACGAACCTTTGAGGAGCACTAACATTTCAGAGGTTAGGTTCAGCCACAATTAATTATATCTCCATCCTTACTCTTCGGCGTGGCGGATACGGAAGATGTTAGCCAAGGGCAAAGTAGGGATCTTGCCGCACCCCGTGACCTCACATTCAGCACAACCCAGCAAACAACCACTGGACCTCAGACCTAGATTTGACACCTAGGAAGCCCCACTCGGCATCCGCTGTCCTCCCTTAGCCTTTTGTGGAGGATGCGAATACACACCACGCCCCCCCTGCCCCCGCCCCCGCCCGGGGCCCATCCCGCGCCGCCCGCCCCCCCCCGCCCCCCCCCCGCTCGCGAGCAACAACCACGGTTTCCGTTTATCCTATAACGTTTCGCACATAAGGAGCCACATTTTCAAACACAAGTATCCAGCCTCACTTACCGCTAATGTCAGCACCTTGCCTACCACCTGCGGAATCTCCTTGTTCCGTTTGGTTACCACTACCACCCTCATCAAAAAGCCTGTCAACACTTGCTTCCAGCTCACTTTCAGCACGATCAGGCGCAACTAGAAGAAGAGGAACAGTGCGACCAACAGTAGTCTCCAGCAACAGTGACTCATCTTCAATTCATTCCCGCTCAACAACTTTCACTTTGGTGGGATCCGAAGTATGAATGAAGCAAAGAATACTCCCGATGTTTCTGCAAAACAAAAGCAAAGGAGGCATAGTTAGAAACAAAACAGCAAGCTGTAAAACGCACAACACATACATAATAGAAGACACCCACCCTTTGTTCTTATATAAAAATCAGGGATAAGTTTCCTCATCCAAAGTGTAATGGCGGCTCAGTCCAACCAAGCACATAAATTCTTCTGGAAACTTCCAAAACGGAAAGGGATGAGCTACAAAGGTGGCATAATCTTGTGCATTAAAGTCAGCCGCTACTGGAACAGGATCTCTAGTCACATGTTTGGCAGTATGCCACAAAAAAAGTGCAGGACAAACAAAGTCATCAACCCAGAAAAAGTGATTGTTCCAATTTTTGAGGGAATCAAGAGGTTTCGTGTAACATACGGGAGCATTATCAGAGCGTTTACTAAACGACATCCATCCATTCTTTTTAGAATTCACATAGAAGCACCGAAATAAACCAACAGTTGGTATAATCCCATAAACACGGCACAAGATTTCAAAATGGGAAACCTTGGCCCCCCCAATAACAGATAGTTGGGATATGTTGATGCGGAAGTGCCTAAGTATATCAACAAAAAAGGTAGACAAAGGCAGTATAAAATTAGCAAAATCAAAAAACCTAGTGTATAATCCAATCTTTCTAGCAGGCCTCTCGTGCATTGTAGCACCCCGACCGGTCAAAACAGGATGTATTTCCTCTAGAATATGAAATTTTTTCACAAAAAGCATCAAATGTTTTCTGAGAAATAACACACTTAATGTCCGTAATGGCACTCATGATAGAAGAAAGAGGTCTAAAAACTTAACCTGAAAACTTGAAGTTCTTCGAAAAACGGTGAAGTGCAGATAAAAAGGTTAAAAAGCTTGCAAACTTTAACAATGGCGAAATAAGTGAAAGAAGATGAAAAAGAAAACAGTGAAAACCAAATCAAGTATTTATACTCTCGGTATAGTAAATTCAAGGTTCTTTCATATGCTTACACGTGGCCATGACCTCCGAGTCAACGGTTTGGATTCAAAGTAAAGATAGTGATGACAGTTGAGCAAGGGGACTAAACCGTCAAATCAGTCAGAATGTGAAAGGCCACGAAGAGGCCATGTCACCCACATCTCACCTAACAAGGAAAAAGAAACGTCGCGGAAAAAATAGCAAACGCGGAGGACGCAAGGAAAAGAACAATACCGGAACCTGAGTCTAGTAATACCTACCGCACGCTACAAAGTCGCATGCAATAGACATACTAGAATGGGGGGACTTGATGACGTATTACACGTAGAGCAGGCCTTTAGGCCTAGACTACATAAGTCATACATGGGCCCAAGCCCAATAGAACAATCAAAAAGCATAATGAACCAAAGCTAAGCCCAGGCTAAACTAGCTACAGTCCGGAAGCAGCAAGACGAACGGAAGGCTTCTGGAAGACACTTCCGCAGGTCAACGGAAGCCCGCTAGGCAAGCCCGCGTCCGTAAGTCACGATTATAAATGGATCCTTTCCTAACAAAGGTCCCACTTCAGCCCATCAACAGGCCCAAGAAAAATATTAGGAAAACCTAATATGGGGCTCACCTATAAAAAGGGGTACTCTGACACCTCATAAGGGACGATTCTCTAATCATATTTTACACACACATACTCTGACATTCTTTGACAAATATGTGTACTTACTCTCACGCCGGAGTCTAATCGTGGGGTCCGTCCTTACGATAAGACTAACGGTTTACCTTTGATTGCGCATGGAATTAATCTCATCACTTGGTTTAGTACAAGATCGCACTCATTGACCCAGTCCAGTAACCACCCAGATCCATCTTTCCAACCCGTAACATATTTTGTACTAACAATTTGGATTTGGTCGTAGTTAAGTGGTTGGATAGTGAATTTACCGGTAGGTTTTAGAGCTTTATTAGGATGATGATGCAAGTTTTAGACAAATAATATGTAGGGGTATATGTGTAAATTCAAAGTTAATTTTATGTGTGCAGATAAAAACTATCCGTGTACATATTATCACTTGTCTTATTACATCCTGTTCACATTCAAACTTTAAGATTCGAAATAATTAACCACATTTTTACTAACTATTTTTTCAGATATCAATGCCCTATAATCGTTATTGAAATGATAAATATCATTGGTAATGCAAAACATAAAATCTCTATTAATCGGGGATATGAAATCGTTACACATTAAGAGAATAAGGTGTCTTGCGTTTTGGGTTGCGCCATCCGGGACCAGTCGACGCGAAGGCACCACAACGACATCAGAGCTGGCGTCGTCAAGATTGGCATCGTTAGGACCGGCCGAGATGGTCTGGTATTCTGATGACACCACTTTTTGCACCAACACCACTTGATATGAGGGAAGTGTTTTTGGTGTGGTATGGTATTCTAATGTTATGTGCAAAGTGCTGATGTGACAACATTTTTTCACATGGCATGAGCACGACGATAAGACGACGATATCTAGTGCTCTAACTGTGATGAAATTTTACCAATTTTTTAAGAGTCGTTGACTTTGAGCCATTATTTTCTTATCTTTATTTTTATTTTTACTTTTTGGTAAAATAATTTAAATAACATAAAATCTCTATTAGGCTGCCCACTATGGGCCGGACGACCGACTCGGTCACGACCGAATTAACCGGAGATCAAATGGGTCTGATGGTCGTCAGAATGACTAACGGTCGTGTTCTCAAAAATCTGATTTTTTGTTTCTATATAAAAAAACTTTTTAATTTTAAAAATTTAAATAATTTAACACTATAAATACTCACTCTTTCATCACTATTTTTATCACACATTCCAACAACAATTCAAAAAAACTCACTCAATTCAAAAACTCACATGTTTAACAAGAACAAGATACTTCCCCCATCCCAAATCAAAAACTCCAATTTACCCGACATCAAAACCAATGCTCCGCTTACACCGATCCGAATTTTCAATTATCTGGTGTTTCACCACCCATCTGTTTCCGATCTCCTACTTTTGAATATAATACACAATTGCCACAACCACCACAAAATAATAACATGTTTTTATCAAAAACCGTCCATGTTTTCAAATCTCCGTATAACAACCCAAATAGCTTTTTCACTCACCAAAAAAAACTCACCAACCGTGTTGTATCGTCCTAATCAAATAGAATCAATCGACAACTTCCAACCATAACAACCATATATCCATTAAACCTACCGACTCTGATATGAACTTTTGAGGAGTTAATGTTTTTCAAGAATATAACTATAGCCAAGATTATTACAAATAGGTCATTGGTTTGGGCCACGAGTTTCAGCGCATGGTTCGGACTCACGGTTCACAGTACCCTTTCACGTCGACGAGACGACTCTCATCCTGTTGAAGAGGTGTCCCCCGTGAAACCGAAAGAAGACCTCGATACGTGCAACAAAGGCCAAGAAGGATTAGACCAAGGAGGTCAATGAGCCCGCCAAAGAATGGACAGTATAGGAAAGATTGCGTTGTGCAAGGTTGGTGCATGATGCAGAAAAATAATATTTCTGGAAACAGTATGAAGGCTAAGGGATTTTGGGAAAGCTGTTATTAGGTACTTTGAAAAGGAAACTGGTTCAACAAGAGGTTATGACTCGATCATTAGCAAATGGAAAAAACAGGGTTTTCACCCTAAAATTGGTGCTTTTTGCGCCATCATCAAAAATATTGAAGCGAATCACGAAAGTGGTACAAATGACCTCGATGTGTACCAAAAAGCTTGTGCAGAATTCAAAATGATTTACAAGGGTGATTTTTATTTAGAGCATTGTTATAACATATTGAAAGATCACCCAGGTTGGACAGACGTTGAGATGCCTCATTTTTTAAAAATTCAAGGGCGAAAAAAGTCCAAGACTTCTTAAACCACTTCGGGGTCAGCATCTGATGGTATTAATTTGAATGAGAAAGCGGATGAGGCTGTGCAAGAGACTCCAGAAAATCCGAGAACGAAGGTCGTTACCGAGTAAAGCTAAGAAGAATGCAGCCGGTTCCCTCAACTTCAATGTTGAATTGGTAGCCGACAAGTTCTAACAACATGAAAAAAAAAAAGACAAGAACAACAGGCTTATATGTAGATATGAAGAATCGAGAGTAGACTATCAGGAGTCCGAGGCTCGAGAAATAGCAACAACCTGAAAAGAGGAAAACTCAAAATTCAACGTCAACGGCTTTGAATTAAGCCGAAATGAAGACGGGACAGAGATAATCTTTAATTCATAAATTCATACTCGACATGAACTTGCCTCCAATACAACAACAGAAGCTATGCACTAAAGATGAAGATGAAAATCAAGGAGCGTATATAACTTAATTATTAGTTTAAGTTATCTGAATAATTATGTTTAATTTTAGTGTCATGTTTTTATGTTTTCTTAATAATTATGTATTGTTTTTTAGTTTATCATGTAATGGTTTTATTATTAATGAAATTTATATAATGTTTTTATTGTGAAATTTAAATTTGAAGTTAAAAAAAATGAAGGTCGCCTCATAGTGGCATTAGGTCGTCTGTAGGTCGCCGGAGAGAGAAAGCTGATGTGGCGCCAGAAAATGTAGGTCACGACCCACTACCATAGTGGGCAGCCTTAATGCAGGATATGAAAACGTTCGTTGGCACTTGGCACATCAAGTGTGGCAGAATTTTACCAATATTTTTAGAGTCGTTGACTTTGATCTATTAATCTATTTTATCTTTATTTTTTAGCTTGGCATATGACAAAAAAAAGTTAACTTAACTAAAAAGAGTTATCTTTTCAATCAAGATATCGCATTTTTTTCTTGCATAAAAAGGCAGCCAACTTATATTTTTGGCCAATTTAAGTATTTTCGTTAAATATTTAATGATCATCCGTTAAGTTTTACATTTCAAGTCCACCGGCCACTGTCACCACCACCAATCATCTTCGCCACAACCAAGCCAACCCACCACATATCTTCACAATATATTTTAAAAACTTATTTGTGCCTATATCGTTTGGCCAGATAACTTGTATTTACGAAAACTTGTTATGCAAAAACTTAAAAATGTAGCCTACAGATCTTAAGTGGTGGTTGCTACATTTCTTAAATTTAAAACATCCTTTGGGTTTATTCAAAAGGAAGAGAGGTAAACATGGTTGATAAAGAAATCATATCCACTTTTGAATTATATATGTTCAAGGTCTGAAATAAAATTAAACAAATTGTAAAATTTATGTATGAACACATAGATCAGCAACAACAAATTTATTTCAAAACGAGATTACATATCGGGGGTTTAAATACATATTACTTGCATTGATATTTTCATGTTTAAATACTATCAATCAAAAGGCAGTGGGATGGTAAGGTTGAGAGGCGGTCTTTGTAGTGATTGTTGAGGGAAGCCGGGTGGTGAAGAAGATAAAGGTGGTGTGGTATGTCCCGGGGACTTGAAATGTAAAAGTAAACGTATGATCGTTGAATATTAATCACAAAAATACTTAAATTGGGCCAAACTATAAGTCGGTGTGCCTTTTTTAGCAATCAAAAAAAAGAATAAAAAGAAAAAACAAAAATAACAAAAAAAAAAAAGAAAAAAAGTGTGATACCTTGATTGGAAATAACCCATAAGTTGAGTATTTTTTGTGTCATTTACCCTTAATTTCTTATCTTTATTTTTTATTGTATTTTTTGGCAAAATGATTTGAAAATTTGATATGGATCTAATGATCTAATTGATACTCCCTCTGTCCCTAAATAAGTGTCCACTTTTGACTTTTAAATTCTTTTTCCATCAACTTTGACCTTAAATTATTTTGTTTGTGTTATATAATACTTAATGAAAATTATATCAATGAAAAATACATTTAAAACTCAATTCATTCATATATTTTGCATTAAGTTTTTAATATAACGGTTACAACTTTAAAGGTTACAAGTATTTATCAAAATTTGAAATTTACCTATTGCATGGATGTTTGTATTATTGAATTTCAACTCTTTGTAGTTTGCATTAAAGATTGTATAACGTGCATCAATCATTGTATTACTTAATTTTTGGCAGTAAATGAAGAGAGAAATGTGTGGCAGAATTTTATTGTTTGCATAAAATGTTGTACAACATGCATAAGAATTTGTATTACTTAAAAGAATTACATTCAGCGTGTGTTAAAAACCATTTTGTTCTTTTGTTGTTTGCATCAAAATTTGTACAGTAAGAATAAATAGTTGTATTACTTAATTTTTGACATTTAATGAGGATAGAGTGTCTAATTTGCTTTAGGGTAAAATCCATAAATGTTTAATGTACTTTAAAAAAAAAACTCACTTTATTTATTGTTATTATTCTTATCCAACTCAAAGTTTTTTTTTTTTTAATTACCACATACTTTAATAATGAATTTTAGTATGTAGAAAAGTCTTTTGAAAAATACATTTAGGCATTTTATGGATATTATCTATGATTATATATGCGTTTTTATACAATGTTTTTATCTATTTTTATATAAAGTAATGTATAAAAAAAAAACTAGAGTTGGATAAAATAATAACACTAAAAAAAGTATAAGTATTAAGAATGAGTCTTTTTTGAAAGTACATAAACACAATTATGGATTTTACCCTTTGCTTATATGTATAGATATGTTATTTATCAACATAATGCTTATGAGTCCCGTGGAAATTAAATCGTAGATAAACGCTGATATAAGAAATAACATAGTCCGCCATAGAGCACGATTGTGTTCCTAAGTTATAATAAACACAATACATAATTCAAACTTAATTGAAAGACGACAATCATAAAATGTTAACTCAAACAACTCTAGGTGGTTTAACTATATGGAGCATTGCGTAGAAGTCGACAAGTGTTTCTTTACGCGGGAACACACTCTTGATGGCTTCGTTCGAATGCATACACTTTGCCCATCTTGCTAGTCCCGGGGTTCTAACTTCATCAAATACTTTGAAATCGTTAGTTTCTTCAATAAATTCCGTTAACGGAATTAAAGATCCAAGAACAAGATCGAGGTAGCACATATAATCTCCACCGAAATACGCCTTTCCATTGCTCATCTTTGTATACGCTCCTTCCAACAATTCTGATACTTCGTAGAATTGTTTCTTTACTGCATCTTTTCCCTCCTTTCCTGGTGTTTGCCTCAACTCTTCGTACAAAGGGCATAACTACAACAATGTCCATATCAGTAAAGTTTTTTATATGTTCTAAACAAAAAGTAAAGTTTATCTACCATTTTATGTCGTTCTCTTCTACTAACGACAAAAAATATATAGACACCATTTGTGACCGAAGTGATCACTGATGATATCTTGTGATAATTTTATTATTAATACGTTAGGTTGCATTATTTTGGTACCAAATTATTTAGAAGGCGCAAAAGTCTTTTCAAAAAGTCATGCGAAATTTCTACTCCACGTGTTTTACATGCACTTTTCATCATAGAAAAGACTATCGTATTTGATGGTCATTATAATTGTATATAAGAGCAAATTACGTTTGGTTTAACGAATATAATAAAAAAAAATTCCCCGTTGATATTATACTTGCTGGTTCATAATTCGTCACCCTCAGGCCTCAACCATTTTAGTGACAAAAAAACGAAATTATTTGCATTTGTGTGAACCAAAAGTGAAATTAAGAAACCAGATATGAAAGTAAATTAGTTTAACTCAAAATCATTTGCAGAATTAGTTACTGTTATTGAATATTTGAACAAGTTACTAATCATGTGGTATTAAGTCTGCACGAACAGGCATCTAAATTCTCAACAAAATGTATTTTGGGCTAAATGTCCAAATATTCTAAGGGTTTTGCTTACCATAGGTTTAAGATTATAGTTAACCTTTACATATCTAAACATTTTAATAGCATTCTAAATCATATGTATATATGGTATCAAACTTGAACAAGTATCTGAATTCTCAAAAAATATATGCTTTTAACTTACCATGTTATCAATATAGGTGGCCCAAAACCGGCTGTCAGCTCGAGCTAAAGGGCACTTAGGGAGAATTTGGTGGACATCAGGATATATTTCATCGAGGTACTCGAGTATGATGCGAGACTCAGGCATAGGTGGCTTGTTTGCATGAAAAAGGACCGGGACTTTTTTATAAATCGGGTTCGATTTTAGTAAGAGCTCACCTTTGCAAGCTAGATTTTCTTCAATGAACTCATAGTCGATGGACTTGAGATTAAGGACGAACCGAACCCGGGCCACATATGGACTTGCAGTGATTCCAAGAAGCTTAATATCACATGTATTTGCCATTGAAAGAGATGATGTATACTTGGAGAATGAAACTGGTCTATTTATACGCTAAATAGTTACATGCATGTGCCCCTAATAATAATCAGAATTACAAAAAACTCCCATACAAATCTTGATCGACTTTATTGAAACCGGGAATGAAACATAAAAAATGTAAACACTTTTTAACTAAATCACGCAAATTATGAAATTGATTTGTTTAGACTTTAGAACAATCTTAATTAACTAAATCAGGATGTAACCGGAAAGTTATATGCGTCATACATTTCTATAGGCACACTAATTATACTTATACTCATTAGGCGTTTGATACGCCGTCGTTTTGGGCGTTTCACTATAGTGCTCTAGTACAATGTCTGTTTCATTGGGCTCTCAGTTTGGGCCGGCCCATTTGGCTTTTTTAACGTATGCAACATAAAAAAAACACTCGGCACAAAATAGGAAAATTTTTACAAAAGTACTGATTTATTCAAATCAAAAAATACCCGCGACATGAGGCCCAACACATACGCCTATATAAAAAAAACAAACTATTAAACATTTGCCCGGCACAAAATAGGAATTTTTTTTACAAAAGTACTGATTTATTCAGATCAAAAAATACCCGCGACATTAGGCCCAACATATACGCCTATATAAAAAAAACAAACTACTAAACATGAGACCGAAAAAATAAACCCGCACAAAATAAATAAAAAATAAAAATAAAAATAACGCCCCACAATTTTTTTTACAAAAGTACTGATTTATTCAGATAAAAAAATACCCGCGACATGAGACCCAACACATACGCCCATATAAAAAACCAACTATTAAAGGAGGCAACATAAAAAAATTACCCGCGACATGAGACCAACATAAAAAAACCAATTATCTATATTACTATATAAAGCATTTATAATGTGGGACCCATTAAAAATTAAGATAAGAAGGTGCAATCTTGACCATCCATCTCATTTTTGGGAATTACATCATAAAGTGACATGTGTCACCTTTTGATTAAAAAATCACCTTTATTTTTAAATTGAAATATCTTTTTATCTATTTAATTTTATTCGGTTATTAGAAAAACCGGTTATTTTAAAACCGGTTTTCTAAAAACCGAAAACCGGTTTTAACCGATTTTTTTGCACCTCTAGGTACAATATTGACTACATCAGTGTTATACCTTACTCTGTACGTATTTGATATCCAATTTTAGCATCCCAAGTTCGATGCACTTTTTTTTTTGAAAAGCTAGGATATATTACCAAGAGATTCCAAGGAGAAGCTCAAACAAACACAATACAAAGTAAGAATGTTAGAGCTCTCGGTGTAGTAACGCCGGCAACAGCGTTGGCCGGCGTTACTACACCGCACTCCGGCGTTGCCCAACGGCGTTGGGCTTGGCCTTGGCCGGTCAATGCGCGTTTGGGTGAATTTAAAAAAAAAAATTCATATCCACCCCCCCAAACGGTTATATAAA
>BQNB010121525.1:0-20446 GCA_026074375.1 Tanacetum coccineum
ATTTAAAATGATTTTTTATAAAATATATAATTATTATTTACAATTATTTTTTATAAAATATATAATCGGTTCGTTTCGGCCTGGTCGGTCCTGTTCCTCGGTTCGTATATAATTATTATTTAAAATGATTTTTTATAAAATATACAATTATTATTTACAATTATTTTTTATAAAATATATAATCGGTTCGTTTCGGCCGGGTCGGTCCGGTTCCTCGGTTCGTATATAATTATTATTTAAAATGATTTTTTATAAAATATATAATTATTATTTACAATTATTTTTTATAAAATATATAATCGGTTCGTTTCGGCCGGGTCGGTCCGGTTCCTCGGTTCGTATATAATTATTATTTAAAATGATTTTTTATAAAATATATAATTATTATTTACAATTATTTTTTATAAAATATATAATCGGTTCAACGGATGAGTCGATATGGTACGGTTATACATTAGAGGTTCAACGGATGAGTCGATATGGTATGGTTATACATTAGAGGTTCAACGGATGAGACGAGATGTTACGGTTATACATTAGAGGTTCAACGGATGAGACGATATGTTACGGTTATACATTAGAGGTTCAACGGATGAGACGATATGCTATGGTTATACATTAGAGGTTCAACGGATGAGACGAGATGTTAGGGTTATACATTAGAGGTTCAACGGATGAGTCGATATGGTAGGGTTATACATTAGAGGTTCAACGGATGAGACGAGATGTTAGGGTTATACATTAGAGGTTCAACTGACGAGTCAACATGCTAAGGTTATACATTAGAGGTTCAACGAATGAGTCGATATGCTATAGTTATACATTAGAGGTTCAACGGATGAGACGATATGTTACGGTTATACATTAGAGGTTCAACGGATGAGACGATATGCTATGGTTATACATTAGAGGTTCAACGGATGAGACGAGATGTTAGGGTTATACATTAGAGGTTCAACGGATGAGTCGATATGTTACGGTTATACATTAGAGGTTCAACGGATGAGACGATATGCTATGGTTATACATTAGAGGTTCAACGGATGAGACGAGATGTTAGGGTTATACATTAGAGGTTCAACGGATGAGTCGATATGTTACGGTTATACATTAGAGGTTTAACGGATGAGTCGATATGCTATGGTTATACATTAGAGGTTCAACGGATGAGACGAGATGTTAGGGTTATACATTAGAGGTTAAACGGATGAGTCGGTATGGTACAGTTATACATTAGATGTTCAACGGATGAGACGAGATGTTACGGTTATACATTAGAGGTTCAACGGATGAGACGATATGTTACGGTTATACATTAGAGGTTCAACGGATGAGACGATATGTTACGGTTATACATTAGAGGTTCAACGGATGAGACGATATGCTATGGTTATACATTAGAGGTTCAACGGATGAGACGAGATGTTAGGGTTGTACATTAGAGGTTCAATGGATGAGTCGATATGGTAGGGTTATACATTAGAGGTTCAACGGATGAGACGAGATGTTAGGGTTATACATTAGAGGTTCAACGGATGAGTCGATATGGTATGGTTATACATTAGAGGTTCAACGGATGAGACGAGATGTTAGGGTTATACATTAGAGGTTCAACGGATGAGTCGATATGCTATGGTTATACATTAGAGGTTCAACGGATGAGACGAGATGTTAGGGTTATACATTAGAGGTTCAACGGATGAGACGATATGTTACGGTTATACATTAGAGGTTCAACGGATGAGACGATATGCTATGGTTGAGACGAGATGTTTAGGTTATACATTAGAGGTTCAATGGATGAGTCGATATGTTACGGCTATACATTAGAGGTTTAACGGATGAGACGATATGATATGGTTATACATTAGAGGTTCAACGGATGAGACGAGATGTTAGGGTTATACATTAGAGGTTCAACGGATGAGTCGATATGTTACGGTTATACATTAGAGGTTTAACGGATGAGTCGATATGCTATGGTTATACATTAGAGGTTCAACGGATGAGACGAGATGTTAGGGTTATACATTAGAGGTTCAACGGATGAGTCGATATGGTATGGTTATACATTAGAGGTTCAACGGATGAGACGAGATGTTAGGGTTATACATTAGAGGTTCAACTGATGAGTCGACATGTTAGGGTTATACATTAGAGGTTCAACGGATGAGTCGATATGCTATGGTTATACATTAGAGGTTCAACGGATGAGACGAGATGTTACGGTTATACATTAGAGGTTCAACGGATGAGTCGATATGGTATGGTTATACATTAGAGGTTCAACAGATGAGTCGAGATGCTATGGTTATACGGATGAGTCGATTGCGCCAAATACTCCCGCCAAAATACACCCGCCAAAAAAGTAGTTTAATTAATAGTCAACAAAGTCAAACACTATCCCCGGCGACATGTCGCCGGGGAAACTGTCCTAAAAACCCGAAGCCCAATTTGGTAATAAAAAAGCCCGAACCAATTGACACTTTCAGGCCCAATTAAGTGTATCCCCGGCGACATATCGCCGGGGATACTTATGTACACGTCACCACTAAATTAAGTAACACTAATTATTTTTTTAAAATAAACAAAAGAATCCCCGGGGAAAAGTAAGCGGGAAAATTCCCGTTGCGTTTTACGCTAATTAATTTTTTTTAAATACCAAATATTATCCCCGGCGATATGTCGCCCGGGAAACGTGAGCGGGAAAAATTCCCGCTACGTTTTGCGTTGATTTTTTGGGTCAAATTTTACTTACACTATCCTCGGCGACATGTCGCCGGGGAAAATTCCTGAACTCTTTGACTGAAAATTTTACGGGAATTGGTGCCACGTAGGACGAATTTTTGTCGTTTAGTGACTATTCCCCGGCAACAAATGTCGCCGGGGAAAACAGCGTCACCTGTTCTCCTATTTCTTGTAGTGAATTTTCTTTCTGAAATGCTCTTTGTTTTTCATTTTCTTATAGCTTATGATGAGCATTTGCGCCGAGGCAAGTCTGGAAATGCTAATGCTCGGGAGATGGACTTTGAGAGTTTCCTCGACTATGTTCTAGCGCTAGAGAACAAAGATAGTCCAGAGGGTATAACATATCTATTCAAATATCTACATCTTAACGGAAGGGGTTTCCTCACAACAACTGATATCCACACACTCTTCTGGTAACATTTTTCTAGAATTGTTGATCTTTTCTTTTTTAGTTTCAGTCAGGCTCTACATCATTTAACTGGAAGTTAAGAAGGGGAGTATTTAAAGTTGAAATGTTTCCTGATATACACTTCCTAAAACAATGAGATCTCTACTTTTGCTGCTTGTGGTACATGAGTTGCATTCACAAGCCTCTTTTGTGAGATACATATGACCTAAAAGGGGAATTTCTTCCAAGTAGAGGTTTCAAAATGGGCAGGTCATACTGGTACTTTCTTTTAGATGGGTTGGGTGAAAAGTCAAAAATATGCTTCTTGTTTGTTGGGTACAGTTTGACTTGACTTAAAACGATTATAAATGGTATCCTTGAATACTGTGATGTGAAAAATTGTTAAAAATAAACATTACACTTTGGAAGATAAAACATAACCCAAAATCAACCATATACAAGTAGATGGGTCAGAATTGGACCTCTAGTCTCAAGCTATGAAAGCACATCCATATTGCAAAAAGTACATGCTAGATATAAAGACATTTCAGCAGAGCCCTTCAAACAACATATAATTCAAAGCTATGAAGTAACATTTGGGAAGCTTCTAAATGTGCTATTTTTGCTTATATCCAATTCAGAGATGTGCATCAGAAGTGGATCGAGGGTGGAAACTATGAATTATGCATAGAGGATGTCCAAGATGAAATCTGGGATATGGTGAAACAAGCTGATCCTCTTAGGATCACACTTTCAGATTTGCTATCATGCAAATAGGGTGGAACCGTTGCAAGTATGCTTATAGATGTACGTGGTTTCTGGGCCCATGACAACAGAGAAAACCTTCTGCAAGAAGAGGAAGAACCAGAAGAAGATTAAGTTATGTGGACTATGCTTTTGTAACATTAACCAAACATATTAACTTCTCAATACTGCTTTTTAAGAACACTGTGTATTCTATGTAAAGGTAGATGATAACTTTTACGTGTTTAACGATTTCACCTACTTCTGCGAGCCTGAAGCTGAGCTACAATTTACTTTAGTACCTCTGGGATTTCAAACTGATTATTAAAATGTACTATGTATTTCACGTGCAAATTGCTGTCATTTGTCCAGCCTCGCGTGTGATTTTATATTATGAGTAGGGGTGGAAACGAGCCGAGCCGAGCTCGAGCTCGCTAAGGCTCGAGCTCGGCTCGTTTAAGTCTTAATAAAGCTCCGAGTCTCGAGCACGGCCTCGGTTTCGAGCCTTATTTTTTTAAGCTCGAGCTTCGCTCGTGACGATGTAATATGGGCTCGGCTCGGCTCAAGCCGGCTCGTTTATACAATTGAAATGAAAAATAAAATTTGGCTCAACTTGGCTCGACTCGCTCGCAATATATATATTTTGGGCTCGTTAATAAGCTTGAGGTGTTGTCAAAAGAACCGGACCAGTTGAGGCCGGTATCGATTGTGTGGTTAGGGCTGATGTAGCTAGGCTTAGAATGGTAGTGATCGGTTAGCAGGGGCTGCTGCTAGTTATTGGGCCGAAAACCAAGTAAACCGGGTAATCACAACCCGCTAGACAAACCGACGGTTACAAGCGGTTATATAACTGAAAAAACAGTTATATAACTGTAAATCAGTTATTTTACCAAGGGTTGCAACTTTTACTCGCACCCTTTCAGTTTGTATAAATAGGAACAGATTTAAAGAACAAATGTATGATGACATATTGAGATTTAATAAAACTTTACTTTTTGGTATATTTTGATTACGGTTTAGATTTTCGTTCCAACACTAGTATCAAGGACGGTCTTCAATAAATCTAGGGCTAGTTTTTTTTGTCGTAATACAAATGTATGTCACCACAACAGTACCTATGATACAACTCTGGTTTGCTTTTTAGGTTTTATAATCACACACTCTAATTAGAAGTTATATATTTTACTGTGTAATCACAAGATGTAAGTTGGGTACTCGTTTATGTAGCCATTGCCATGCAAGCATTGAACAGCCTGCTGGAAAAGTGATTGAAATCAAGTTCACGTGTCATGAAAGGCTCATTGTGGTATCTATATATGAGTGTTATAGTACACAGTGATGGGATATTTTCCATCTAGATAGCAACTTGGTTGTTCAAAGCCCTAAGGACGAGTTTAGTACAATTCTTGTTAACTGTCTTTTTGAAAAATTCCCTGAATGTGATTTTTTTTGAAAATTGTAATGTATATATGTGAAATTTTTTAGTTTGTCTCTTCTAAAGATGATAGGGATCATGATGTTGTAAACATATCTCAGTGAAGAGGGAGCCAAACTCTCTTTGTATAAATCAAGACCCATGAAGTGCTCACAACAACCTCTTGAAAAGGGAGGGACTGTTTGCTTGCTGGTGGACTCAAACATAGTTTACATAATTATCCCGGGAAACAAATAGACTAAAGTTCTTTACAATGGCCGAAAATCTAGGCCACATACAATGAGACCAAACATAGTTCCTTCATGACTTGTAAATTTCAAATTTATAGAAAGAGAATCATCCTTAAATTCATGAGTTGAGTTAAATTTCCACACTTGAATCTCCATCCATCCATCTTCCCTTTCTTGTGGAACCCGAGTAATATCATTTATATTCAGTGGGCTTGGGTTAATAAAATAAACAAATTCAGCCTCATTATTTTCTTGGTGGAGTAAATCTCTTATTCTAACAGGATTATGCAGCCCTTGATATTCTTCTGAAACCTTGAATACAAGGTAACACACGTATTCCGTATCTGGTGACAACATTTGACTTCTAATCGTGCAATTAACATAAAATACTTGTTGTGGCAAAAGCTCAAGCACCTCTTGAAATCTGCATGTAAAATAATATGATTACATAGATAATAGAAAAGAAAAACTGGAAGACTTAAAATACAAAATTCAATAAGTAAATTATTTGTCACCATATATATATATATTCACTAATCTTTAGTATTTTACTGTACAACACAGAAGATTGGACCTCGAATTATCAAACATAGTTTTATTGGGTCAAATCGGGTCAAACCCCCCAATGGGTAATCATACCCGTTGTCAAATATGGCAGTTATAGAAAAGCGGTTACATAACCTTTTTACAGTTATTTCACCAAGGGATGCATCGGTTCATCAATCAACACAACCTTTAGAACGCACCCTTTCATTTCTTATATATAGAACTCGATTTGTACTTGTAAAGATGATGACAGAAATTTGATTAATAGAAAAACTATTACTTTGGTATATTTTGATTAGAAAGGTTAGATAATTCGATCCAACATTTGGCATCAGAGCCTTTGGTTGAGGTTTATCAAACCAAAAAATCATCATATACCGTGTTGTGTTCGTTTCGAATCAAGAAAGAAAACCGCAACAGCAAATTTTTTCCAAAAAACATCTTGCAAATCACAAACACAAATCATAAATCATCTTTGTGTTTTTGTATAAACAGTTTTCGTATTGGGCAAATTCATCAATTGCCACCAAGTGATTTAATCACCGGCAACGAAGGGGTTTCACCCAGAAACAATAATCAAAAAATCATAACCCCGAAAACAAAGGGTTAGGGCATTTTTTTTCAGATTCGAAACAAAGATATTAACCACAAATTTTGGATAACGAAAGGTCATCACAAGAAACGGACGAAAGAATCAAAAGCATCAAAAGGAACAAACACACCTTTTGAAGAATCGATAAATCGAACCCGCTTCAGAATCATTAGTTGATTCGTGGTTATCCAAATAAAAACCCCATATCAAACGGCGGTTTTTCACCAAGATCCCTAAAATAACAACGAAACTCCTAAAAGCATTCGCAACCAACCAATTGGAGAACGCACTTGTTAAGAACACAAGGAGGAAGAGCGACCAAAGTCGCGATCTCAGTCGGCGGAGAAAACCACCAGACGAGACGAAGAAGATCAGGACGCCACAAGGAGAAGAACTCACAGAGTCTCCACACAACAAAAGAGGCGGACCACAAATAATAAGGGGACACCAGGGTTAATTAACCCTAAAGGTTTTACAAACACCCCCCCCCCCCCCCTCTACTTTCAGATTCTATATAATCTTTGTTATATAGTTTTGTTTTAGTTTTAGGCATTATACAAAAGTTACCCCATAATTCTAGATAGTAACTTTTCCCTAAAACCCGAAGTTAGAATATAGAATTATAATTACTTACAATATCGATAGAATACAATTTAAGTGAGTAATTAACCTAGTTATTCGATTATAGAATAATATATCCCGAAGGGTATGTTTTTTATTTGGAAAGAAAAAAAAACTAGTCGCTAAGATTGATAGCCATTAAGGCACAAAGCCAACAGTACTCACTCACAATTCGACACACCTAATTTTAGGAATTTTATTTGGTAGATTTTATTTAGCATCCGAGAGATATGACGAAAGAAATGGAGATACTAACTTCCGAAGAAGAAGTAGGTACTACAAGAAACACCCACAATTCATTGTCCACATTAAAACCATCGATTACTCACTATGGGCAATTCGTATCAAATTTCCTCGAAGCGAACGGTTTATGGGAAATGATAGAACCCAATGAAAAAACCCAAGCAGACAACAAAAAAGACAAAACTGCTATCGCATTCCTTTATCAAGCCTTACCAGAAGAACAACAGCTTCAAATCACAAAACACAAAACCGCAAAAGCCATATGGGATGCCTTAAAAACTAGACACATAGGAGAAGAAAGAGTCCAACAAGCAAGGTTGCAAACACTCAAATCCGAATTTGAGTTGCTACACATGAAGGAAGACGAGACCATCGATACCTTCACCACAAAACTAACAACCTTAGTAAACAAAGCAGCTAGTCTAGGGCACACTATGGAAGATGAAACACTAGTACGCAAACTATTAAACGCCGTACCCGATAGGGTAACTGCAAATAGTTTGCTCAATAGAGCAATACTCAGATCTAGATGAAATGACTATTAGTAAGAAGCAATTGGTAGATTCCTAAGACTTATGAAGATCATGATTAAGTATAAGAGACGGCAAACAAGTGGATAATCAATAAAAATTGATGTTCACGACCATTAGAATAAAGAAATATTTTAGAGGATGAGGACGTGAAGGCAAAAAAATTCTCACAAAGGAAGAAATCGATGAGAACATTAAGGAAGAGATGAAAAGAAGAGAGGAAGAAATTCAAGAGAACATTTAAGGAAGAGAGGAAATTATTTTAGGGTCTGGTCACCTAGATATTTGGCAAGACTTTCGTTGGCCTCCTTCTTGTATATGATCATATTATTGTTCATATATTCATAAAACCCAATAAGACACACTAGATTCTCATGTTTGAGACTAGAAAGCATCGAAATCTCCGTCCAAAACCTTTTGCTCTCATCTTTTAGATAATCTAAATAGAACGTCTTTACAATAATATCAATGAATTGTTTAGAATGTAAGAGACGGCCTTTGAAAATCCTTCCATGCTTAAATTTTTCAATGATATTTTCTTGAGCAAAATTGTTGGTTGCTGATTTTATATCTTGAAAGCTGAGTTTTAAGTGAGAAAGATCCTTGAGGAAAGACTTTGGGGTTTTGCTGACTTGGGACTCAACACGTGTAGATATGGAGGTCAATGATCCCTATATGTACCACACAAGACAACATTACCAAGTGTTGCAAAAATGACACGTGCGTTTCTAAATTCCAATGACATACGACAAATGTTTTGGAAACCGGTTCGACCCGGCCGGGGTTGAACCGGTTTTGGTAAAAGAACAGGTCAAACTAAACCTGTTTTTTTTATTTTTATTTTCGAAACCCAGTAAATATGTTGGGTTTAAAGCGATCCGGGTCAACCCGGTTCTCGAGATCCGAGCGGGTTTTGGCTTTTTCTTGAATAAAACAAGTTAATTATATATAGTTGCGACATAATTTTATTTTTAAATGTTATCATTGTTTGTAAAGGTTTTTTTTAGACTGAAAATAATAGTGTCTTTTGTTATTAGAAGACCGGGTGGACCCGGTAGTCGAACCTGTAACCCGGTGACTCGACCGAGTCAATTAAAGACCAGGTTTTCAAAACATTCCATACAACAATAGTGATAAGTAGATAATTACCTCGTCATGATTAGATGATGTAACTTCAACTTTGGCCGCGACTATTGAGTGTTCCTTTAATATCATAAATACAGTAATAAGTAAATAATTTTACTTGTTTTAATATTAATATATCAATAAACATAGATTAGTTATAATTAGAAAATGAAAGAGAACACCATCTTACAGCATTTTGACGTTCCATTTGAAGTTTCAACGCAATCTCAAGTCTTGTGACAATATCATGGATATTTGGGCGTTGTGATTGTTCTTCATTTAAGCAGTCATACGCTGTTTCTGCAAAAACCTTGAATGATTTTGGATCCATTTGTTTCCTTAGAACCGGATAAATTATTTCATCTAGTATTTTATTTTTATAATGAAATCTGGCCACCGGACCCAAATACTTATTATCTGGATGCTCACTAATTGATTCCCTACCACAGAGTAGTTCAAACAATACCATCCCAAAAGAGTACATATCCGACTTGTGGTTTACACTATTAGTCTCAATGTATGTTGGGTCTACATACCCGTTCACACCCTTTAGTGTATAACTATGAAATGAATGGTGCCTTTGAGATGCTTTAATCTTCATGGAATATTCAAAACCAGATACCTTGGATTCCCAGCCATCATTTAATAGAACTGCACCACTGTAAAAATTCCGGTGTATTACGCTAAAATCGCGTGGCTCGTCGTAATGAATGTAACTTAATGCATGTGCAATACCGACAGATATCTCCAATCTTCGCACCCATGTCAACATCGGGTCACTTAGAAGGTAGTAAAGACTTCCCCTGGTTTGATCATCCTTGTAAATGATGATTTTCTCATCATTTTCATCACAAAACCCAACAAGAGAAACCACATTTTTATGCTTGAGACTAGAAAGCATGGAAATCTCCATCCAAAACAGCTGTTCTGGATCCGTCCTTTGTTTATTAAACCTTCGAGCAGTGATATCAATTAACTCACCGGACCAAAACAGATGTCCCCTGTAATCCTTTGCAAATCCACTTGTGTTGATGCGATTTTCTTCGGAAAAGTTCTTGGTGGCGGACTGTATGTTTTTAAGGGGGACTTTGAGGTGAGAAAACTCATTTCTGGGCAAAGACATTATCTGTTAATCAAGTAAAAATATGAGTGAGTAAAAGTGAGTATAATAATGCCTACAAAGTCAACAACAACAACAACAACAACAACGATACCCAATCCCGCCCGAGCAGGATATGGGGGAGGTGAAATGTAGACAGATCATACCCCTGCCCATGACGGGTAGGGAGACTCATCCGGGTAGACCTCCGGCTAAGAGATAATAATGCCTACAAAGTGTTTGATAAAATTCCTGAACCTTTTCTAAGACATGTTGAGCTATACATTTTGATCTTATATTGAGTCTAAAACTATATTCATCATGTACTTTAAAGTTATTATGTCCTTGGATAATAACGAAAATAAGATCCTTTTATAGTTGAAAGCATGGTCTTATTAACTTAAAATGTTTTAGTTTTTCATGTTGTCTTAATTATTCAATAAGTTTTGGCATTACCAGAAAACTTTAGGAAGTGATATTTGTTAGTGATTTCATGTTGACATATAGTCTTGGATAATGTAGTTAGTATATCTACTTTTGGCATTACCTGAGGTGTTATTAAAGCTTTTGGACCACGGTCACATGGCATAAGTATATATAGACTTTGACTCAAACTTAAAGATTCAAGGGTAGAAGGTGATAAAGTGGATTGGAATACTCAAGATAAGTTGATAAAGTGGTAACCAGGAAAAGTTATGGCCTGTTTTATGTGCAAGAGTTGATAGGTTATATATTTACTCATTCTTGTTTCAGGCACTATATATGGAAAGCCTTGAAAAATGGCAAGGCGATGTTTCAAAGCAGATCAATAATCACAAAAACTCAACTGAAATTTAAAGGTTATTACCCATTTGACCCGTTGCATTGTTTCAACTTTCAAAGCAGATCAGCAATCCCAAAAGGTTGTTACCGATTGTTTGCATACATCATTGATAAGGAGTTCGGGTTCATGCTGAATTTAGATTTCATACATTATTTCGTTGAGAATTCTTTCCTGAAACTAATATGTGTCTTATATCTTCTGTTCATGTCTCTGATAGGCGGCATAGAGAGGCCAAGGGATCATATTAAGTAAGTATATTGTCAAAGCTGAAGGCTAAGATAACCAAGGTCAAAAGGATTATTATGGTAATATTGAGAAGGTAGTTGTTTCGTTTTCGCGTTGTTTTGTTTATTGGCCATCATCTAGCTACCTTTTTCGTCTTTTTAACATGTTGGCGTTTGGTGTTTTATCTTGCTTATGGGGTTTTAATGATGCTTATATTGGCTGAGGTTACCAGCTAAGTTGTGCTTCATCTCTTACAATAACTTTAGTGTGTGTCAGGTTCAGAGATGGAGGGAGAGGGGGGCTAGAGGGTGCTTGGCCTCCCCCAACAGCCCAACATCTATTAACAAATATAGGCCCAAAGTCAATTATCATTGTAGATTTTACCTTCTAGCCCCCCTTTATTGACCAAGCATGGTAAATGGTAGGCTAAAAAGAATACGTAAATCCCCCATTGCTCCCTCAATCACTATTTTTTTTGTCTGTTTCTCTATGTAGTCCCTCACATAGCCAAGCTTCTGTTTTACTTTCACTTTTTTTGCTTTTAAATTACAAAGCTAAGATATGTTGTATTGATATTTTATGTTATTTAATTGAGATTTGCGTACTGAAAACCATAAATAAAAACTTTTCATACCAATAAGCAACTAGAAAATCTACGTTTTATATACTTTGATTTGTGGTCAACTTATTAGAACAATGTGAAACAACTGATTATCGAGATTTCAAAATACTCATAGAACCACAAATATAAGTTTTGGCATAAAACTATCGTGGATTATTTCCTAAGCAAATAAACATCACTATTAAGTATTAACTGTTAGACGATTAGATTATTATATTATGGCCAAAATCCGATTGTGGGGTTGGGTTCATTACGTTTAGGGTTTGTTAGCTTATTCTTCATGTAATGTTTTATTATAAATAGATATGTTATCTCATCATGTAATCACACAAAACATAATTCAATAATACATCTTTTTACTATTTTACATGGTATTATAGCTTTAGGTAAGATCCACTAACAAAAATTTGCTATCCTCCCGTCATCGGCTACTTGCCAGTTATTTGGAGGGACCGTTTAGTTTCGCTTTATTGTTTTTTTAATTGGGATTTTGTTTTTTGTTTCCAATTCATAAACCCCAAAACTTAGCCGTCAAAGCAAAAAAAAAATATATTGAGTTGCCTTGGATGAACAACATTTTTTTCTTCATCATCTATTTTATTAATTGTCGAAGATTATTGTCGTTGACAACAAAAGTTGGTCATCAAATTGCCGCTACATTCTAAAGGCAAAGCAAACCATGACGTAAAAAAATCGTCACGCAAAAGAGGATACCGCAAGCAATAAACAACTATGTCGCCAAATACAATTATCCTTCCGCTAAAAAAACAAAAAGAAGATTAGGAAAAGAAGAAGCGGCTTTCAACATTGATTTCAGTCTCAAAGTAGCACGAGTAGTAGAGTGTTTTTTAAGAATTTCATGGTGCGGAATATTCTGGAAAAGGGTTATAAGGTAACATTTTTTTATCTATATATTGTTATATGAATATGAATATGCCGTGTATCACTAAATTTCTTTCAAGCATACTAATTTCCCTAACGTAACGCAATTATCTAGCTTCGCACTTAAACCGAACATTCACATTCACAATATTCATAAAACATTATACAAACTTAAAACACAATCCAAAAACCGAAAAACGCGTAATACGGACCCTATCAGGAAACGGAGCCGTATTCCCTTCTTCTTCTTCCTGTCCATCGACTCGATTCGCACTCAAACCGCCACTTAAATCCGCCATCACTACTTCCTTCACAAACACTACCTCCTCTTCCTCTTCCTCTTCCTCTTCCTCTTCCTCTTCCTCTTCCTTATCCGATATCACAATCACCTCAGCTTCTTTCTTCACCGCAGAGCGTGTTCTCACGCGCTTACCTACCGCAGCGCGTGTAGCGCGTGGCTTCACTTCTTTCTTTATATCAACTAACGGAACAGGCAATTCCGGCATCGTTTATCCATAAAACGCAAACATGATAACAGATTAACGAAATTAACGGGATTTATCATCGATTATAATGAAACCCTAACCATTTTTTTTATTTTTTTTTAAAAGTTGTTTAATTGAGTGATTAATGATTGTGATTATGATATGATGATCGTGAATTTGAATTGAATTTTTTATAGGGTTTGTGTGTGTTTTCGTGTGTGAGAAAGCTAGGTCAAAATTGGGGATGAAAAGGGGCGCGTGGGGTTCGTGAAATATTCTAGATATAATTTTTTTATATTATATATGGTTTAAAAGATTAGGAAATCTCGGGTTTAAATCTCGATAGGTGTGTACGACTAGTCGATGGTTACGACGATCAGGCCGCGTATTTTATAGATGAAAGTTGTTAGGTTGCGTTTAGTTGTGGAAAAGTTTTTTTTTGCTTTTTGTTTTATGAAGAAAAGAAAAACATTTATTTATTTAAAGAAGTATTGAGAATTTTGAAAATTCGTTTGTGTAAAGTTATTTTTTCATTTTCTAGTGAGAGAGGATAAATTAAGGATTTGTTTAATTGGTGGAAAATACTTTTGTTTTTTAAAAAAAAATAATGAAAAAATAGAATATCCGTTTAGTTACAGTTTTTTGAAAATTTTGTCTAAAATAATGAAAATTTCATTTATCAAACTTTAACTAAAAATCTGAAAAATCTAGTTTATCTTTCTCTGCTTTTCTCTTCATTTAGAAAATCAAAAATGTAAGACCGTCTAAACGAATTTTTCAAGTTATTAACTATTTATTTTATGATTCTCTTGAAAGTTGAAAAATCACTATTTTAAGAAATGTTGAAAATTAAATGCATGAAATCTTGAAAACACATATAGCATCATCTTTTAAAAACGTATAATCTCATTCAATAAAAAACGTATAGCCTCATTTAAAAGCAAATGTTTTAAAAACGTAAATAACCTGATAACATGTAACCTAGTAACATTTAAGTAATACAATTGTTTTTTATTCTTATGTTTCCCTCCATAAAACCTGCTAAATCAATAAAAACATAAATAATCTTTGTCTGAAAACCTGGGACAATTACTGTTATTAAAATTTCTGATTTACAGCCAATTTACATAATTTATCTCAACATAGTGTACTATAAAAACCCATTGAATCAACATTCAGGCATCACTTCACCCATTTACTTGCTACTGCTTACTAAATAACCAATAGAGATCAAAGAAAATGAACGCACCAAACCCAGACAATGCAATGCTTGACCTGCTTTCATTCAACATGCAAGATGCAGCCGTCATTCCAAACATGGTTTGTCCCATCTTTACCTAATTTATCAAAAAAAACATATACAAGAGAAACTTTAAGCATCATGAAACAACTTCTTTTATATACATAATACATATATACAAATCACATTGAACACAATAATTTCTAGTTTTATATAACTCAGATTTCACATTTTTATATTCGTCAAGGCCCTCAGCAAAGGCAAAAAGAAGAATATCTAAGAAACTGGAATTGGGAGGAGGTCATTGATGTTGATCTGATTCCAGATGAGGACATGGATGTGGATATGACTCCTGATGTGGATATGGTTCCTAATGTGGATATGGTTCCTGATGAAGAGGTAGACATTGCTACTTTGTATAAAAACACATGTTTTGTGCTTGAATCTTTTACAAATTTCACACTATTGTAGGGTGTTGATGGTCTTGATCTGGAGGAACTCTTTGGGCTCGGACTCGATGATGATGATATAATGCCAAATCATGTTGGACCCAACACCAATGCACAAAGGCAAAACACGGTTCAAGTGTTAAATAGACACCGTGTTTATAACATAATGTATGAGAACGACTAAATGGATGAGACTGACGAGTCTGATTTCGAAGAATAATGAAGGAATAGTTGCTTAATAGTCTTTAGAGATCATGATGCGGATCTTTAACGGCCGAACAACATACGAATTAAAAGAACAGTTGGATCGATAATTCCAGTGTGGAACTCGATTAAAGCAAAAGCTTTTATTATCAAAACTCATAAGATATCCCAATACACAGAAAACCCCCCACTATTTATAGGAAACAAGAATCAATCCAAATAAAGATTGATTTGACTTTTATTTTCCTAAAATTTATAATTGATTAGAAATTGAATACTTTCCTAATCAAAGTTTATTGTCAAACGGGAATACTTAAATAAAAAAATAAAGTAAATATTTTGACTTTGATTAAAAGACAAAGTCAATGCATCTGCATCATCCTCCTCGCTTGAGAAAAACTCATCCTCGAGTTTGCCTCACTCGTCCCTTATATTTGTAGCATCCAAACTTGTATCCCCTGCATCAAATTCCCTTTCTTTATAACGACTCGACCTCGAACCTTGAACCTTGATCGTCTTAAAACCCAACTTATCGACCATGGGTGTAGCTTTCAAATACGATTCTTGATATTTTTTATGAATCAGAAATTTAAATGAACTTTGGCTAACCTTGATAATAATACTTTTTCCAAACAACATCAACTCATGTGATTTTGTATTGATGTCTTCCTCAACATCAACATTTAAAGTAGTTTGGATCATTGAAGAACAAATATCATTAGCCACAACTACATCGTCTTCTATGTTGTCTTCTTCCCCACCAATTCCTCTTTTCCCAACAAATCCTTCTTCCTCCTCAATGACATCTTCAATATCGGTATCATAAACCGGCATCAATTCTTCTTCATCATTATCAGTAAACATGACAAGTATAGGGTTGAATTAACTGCATCAGATAAGGTCGATCAAAGACTTTACAACCGTCCGACAACGTCTGAGGTATAAATATAATTATGAACATCCTACGTCTTATCTAAATATACAACTCGTATATCTAATCTTATACTCTTACCTCAAATATATTATCACGTAGGTCGCTAGTATTTGGGTGGAAGGTAATGAAAACATCACTACATACAAGATAAGTATTGTTGTGTATGGAAGATCTGAATACCCTACGCATATACAACCTTATTTCTCTTGCTATGATCCTTTGTCTTATCCACTGTTCTTTCTAAACGGTGAGGCTGGATGGCATTCTCGAATACCAAGGGAAGGTGTAGACATAAGAGAACTCGTCGATGATGAGGATGACGTCGTCGAAGACGAAGGTACTAATGTAATCATAATACGAATATATCAGTTTGTCTTGTTTAATACCATGTTATAATAATATCTTATAGTAAATGTATGCCTTACACAATCTTTTTAACATCACCACGTAGGTATTAACACAACAACTAGTAGGAAAACAGTTACTGTGCGAGAATATTACCGTTACAAATTCCAGATTCGGCCATATCATACCTTAATCTTGTTTGGAGGGCGATTGTTTCAGCAATTCGTGGTAGATACATACATAAAGATTGAGACTTCACGCTTGCAATTTTGTGGAAAAAAACAATCCACGATTAGAGCAGATTTGTATCAAGGAATCATTGATTGTGTTAACGTCGGGGAGGTTCAATCGAATAGACTTGGCCAAATTATTGTCTTGCACGTGTCTTTTATTAGAGGACCACGTGACATGCAAAGACGATTTTTGGATGCCATGACGTTAGTACAATATGCTGGGAAACCTGATATCTTTCTTACAATGACTTGCAATCCAAATTGGCCAGAAATTGTGGAAAGCCTTTATGAATGACAAACCGCCCAAGATCGACCGGACCTGGTTACAAAGTTTTCCATTCAAATCTAGAGCGTATCTCAAGCAGCAACTATTCACCAACTCATATCATGGCGTCGTTTCTCACGTATATATGTTATCAAGTTTATAACAATGAGGTTACCACATGACATTTTTCTCCATTATTCAGACACAGCTGACAAGCTGGCAAATCCCGATCATTATGACAAAGTTGTTTACGCTGAAATTCCAGACCCAAATAAGCAGCCTGAATTGCACCAACTGGTCCTAAAGCACATGATTCATTGCTCTCTTTTGTGTCCACTAAATACTCATTTTCCTTGTATAGAGGTGAACCAAAGAAATGTCATTGGAATTATCCTATGCAGTTCCAAGAAACAACACAACAAGGAGATGACTCATACCCATTGTATAGACAGAGAGACAATGGCATTGAGAAAAACGTACAGAACAACGGCCTGGATAATAGATGGGTTGTTCCATATAACCCTAAATTGTTGATGATGTTCAATTATCATATCAATGTGGAGGTGTGCTCAAGTATAAAATCGGTTAAATAGGTCTTCAAGTACCTTTACAAGGGTCATGACAAACAAGTTGTAAATGTTATAAAGACGAAGAACAAGTCGTTAACGAGATAAAGATATTCCAAGATGCGCGTTATGTATCACCCCCTGAAGCTATGTGGCGTATTTATGGCTTCCCTCTATCTAATGTCTATCCGTCTGTCATGTCATTGCAAGTTCATCTACCTAATAAGCAGTTCGTTACTTTAGAAGAAGACGTTGTACTGACTAACATTCTTGAGAGAGAAAGAAATAAGAGATCGATGTTGACTGCCTTCTTTGAATTGAACCAGACAGACACACAGGCGAGGCAACATTTGTATAAAGACATCCCCCAGTTCTACACATGGAATAAGAGTACACACAAGGGGAACCGTCAAAAGCAAGGGAACATGAGAGGAAGAATGGTTTCCACTAATCTTGTCTAAGGAGAGCGGTTCTATTTGCGTGTACTATTGCAACATGTTAAAGGGCCTACTAGCTTTGATTATCTTTACACAATCAATGACGTGTTGTACACTACGTTTCGTAGAGTGGACCTTGAAAGGGGATTAATAAAGAGTGATGATTACATACATGCCTCTTTACGCGAGTCATCCACGCACAAGCTGCCCGACCCTCTTATAAGACTATTCACGACCCTTCTAATCTTATGTGATGTCGAAGATGTGCGAAAGTTATGGGATGACCATTACGAATCACTTTCAGAAGACTACAACTTAAATTGTGCAAGTGCCGAGCGGGTTTAAAATATGGTTTTAACCGACATATCATCGATTTTACAATCTATGGGTAGGAGTCTTAGTGATTTTGATCTTCCCAACATTACTGCGGATGTACGTTTATATGTATTTAGATTTCGTGAAGTACATGAGGAGTTGTCGATAGTTGTAAAAGTGGATGATATACTCGCTCGACATTCTCTCAACAGTGATCAGAAAAACGCATATGATGCCATCATGAGACATGTTGATGCTGACTCTTCGGGCGTGTTTTTTATTGATGGCCCCGGAGGAACTGGAAAAACGTTCTTGTATAAAGCTTTGCTTGCCACTTTTCATTCTCGTGGTCTTATTGCACTTGCCACCGCTTCGTCAGGGGCTGCGGCAAATAACATGACAGGGGGAAGAACTGCACACCCACGCTTTAAGATTCCCATTAATGTTACTACAAACTTAATTTGCAACATCAAAAAACAAAGTGGCTGATGAGCGTCAAACGCGTGTCGTAGTAATATATAAAGTTTCCCGTATAGATAAAATAATCACTTGAGGACAAGCAAAAAATCTATCTTCCAGATGTCGTATCCACGGCGAGAATTGAATTTGAGATTTACATTTATGTTTCTTTTTTTATGCTTGATTATCTTTTAGTTTTGGTTTTGAATTACAGTAATTATATAATATAAGCTAAAATAATACTAAGATATAACTAAAAAGGATATGCATGTCAAGTGAGGCGAAAAGATCATTAAATGTGAAAAAAAGAGATAATAAAGAATTAGTACTCGTTTAAAAAACTATTTTCTCACAACGTTAGTTGTTATTGCAAACAATCATTTATTTTTGTACAAATTACTTTAATTTATGACGAATTAATACCCGTAAAAACATTATTTTCTCACAACGTTGGTTTATTTTGAAAACAATATCTTATATAAGTATTAATTACTAGATTCGATGTTTGACTATTTTTTTGGCTTTTGCCCTTCGAAATAATCAAATAAGAAATCTAAATGATCCAAAAATTATTAATCAACAAGTCTCTTTTTAATCCACACTTAACTCACTTATCGCAACTTACTTAACAAGCATATAAGAATCTACTCGCTAAACATGGCAACTAAACTAATAATAATAAGCATGCCAATAATAATGAACATATTAAGCTAAATAAGCTAAAACTACTAATTATAGAAAAGGGGAAAGAGAGTAAAACCCGAATGATGAAATCGATACGAATAAACCGCCTGATTATATAAACTAGACTAACTACCAAGTTTATTTTTTATTTAGACTTTATTTACTTAAAAGATTATAAAGTGTTTAAACTTTATTCTCGAATAAGCTAGTAAAATCTAACTAAGCTATAAACTTAGAAGATAAGCTAGCTTATACAACCCGTAAGCTCCTCGCCATATGTGTTGAACCGTATTTCATCAATCAACAAACAAGCAAAGATTAAGAAAACAAAGTAATAAGATTAAGCTACTACTAAATCAAACATAAGCCGAAACTAATCTAGAAAGTGAACCAAATTGGAATAAAACATAAGCCGAAATAAAAGTAAACCATAACTAATCTAGAATAAAGCTAACCAAACGGCCCTTAATACCTCGAAACCAAATTTAAACTAATCCGAACCAATAAGCCACAACTACTTATTTCCGAGAACTTTTTACCCACTTTTTAGAAACCATAACCTCCTAATTAGCTAGCCAAACGAAACTACTCAAGGGACAAAATATCAGTAAGCCGAGACTCGAAACAGACATAAGCTACTACTACTTTTTACTACTAAACCTACGAGAGAAAAGAAAACTAAACTTAAAAAATAGAAAGATCGATAATCTTGATATGCTGCTCCCGTCTTGTTATCCAAACAAACATTACCCGAACCAAACTACATCTACTCTTAAACCTGAAAATTCATTAACGAACATCATTTTAGAACATTAACCAAACCTGGAAACAAAACGTCATCTAAACCATTTGAATCATCAAAATCAAACAACATCCGAAATCATACTCGTATAAATCCAACCGTGCATCACAAATTAAAATCCTAAACTATTACATAAACTGAAATCAAAGAAATACAATAAAGGATTTAAACTATC
>BQNB010121526.1:0-20445 GCA_026074375.1 Tanacetum coccineum
TACGGTCAAGTCTTAGTTTACACATTTAAGCTAACGACTCATTGTATAAGCTAACTTCCATTTTAAGTTTATATATACCATTATCACTTGTGTGATGATGCACAAGATTAATGTATTTATAATTTCGGTGGTGCTCGAGAAACGTGAAATCATTGTTAATAAATATACTTATTTATTTCGTCGTTAATTAAACCCGTTTTATGTCAGAATATCTTAAGGTTCGACCACTATGTTAAGTGTTTCGTTAATTCACTTTTGTTCACAAATACACCCTTAGGTTTCTTATAAATACAAAACAATCCCTGGGTTTATAAATATACACATTTATGCCTTAACCCTTTTAGTTTCGGAAATGACATAATTAGTCCCTTAAGTTTACCAAAGTGTAGTTAGGCCCTTATAATTACACTTAGCTCCCTAAGTTTCAGAATGTTGCAAGAACAGTCCCTAGAGTTATTAAAATACGAAAAATGACAATTCTAATCCCTTAGGTTTCGAATTTGACACTTTTAGTCCTTCGACTTTGTAAAAATTGCATTTTCATCCCAATTAAATCCCGATAAGTGGCATTTGGCCTTATTTAGTCCAAATAAGCCAACACAACTATTTCGGCTTATAAATAAGCTACTCGAGCTTATTTTTGGCTTAACGGGCCTTATTGGGCCCGTTAAGGTCCGTTTAGCTTTTTAAAAGTCCAAAATGATTTTAATAAGTCTGAAAGCCTTTAACGAGCTCATGTGGGGCTGTTAAGCTTAAAATAAGCTCGGTGAGCTTATTGAAGCTTATTTCGAGCTTATTGGGCTTACGGGCCCAATAACTTAACCCGATAAGAGCCTTAATGGTTTCTTAGGCATTTTAGCCTTATTCCTATAGTTTAACTTAGTATCTGTCTTGTTTTTTGCGTTTGGAAATAAGCCGATAAACATTTGTAATGGGCTTTCGGGCCCATTAATGACCCGAAAAGTCTTTAAGTTTATTTGGTTCGGCCCATTAAGGTCCAATAACTTTGTTTTAGTCCGTTAAGCACTTGGAAGGTTAGTTTGCTTATTTAGCTTATTTGATAAGCTAATAAGCCCACTGTTGGGCCTATTGGGCCTAAACGAGACCCGATAGTCCTCCTAGGTTTTTGGATTGTTTCCCTATGAGTCCATTAAGTACATTTAAGTCTATTAGGCTTATTGAGCCCTCATAAGATCATCAATAAGCTGCCCGAGCTTATTGTGAGCTTATTTGCTCATTTAGGGCCCGTTAATGGGCTAGAAGGCCCATTAAGGGTTCGGTTGTTCTCAACGAGTAATACTAAGCCCAAATGGGTCCAATGTCATTTCTAGTTCTTATAAACGTTCGAATGGCTTATTAATAAGCCGTGGCTTATTACACGTGCCTTATTGGGTTCGTTGGGCCTCCATAATGGACCGTTAAGTCCATTAAGGGTATGGGTTGTTTCTCTAAGTACTTTAGGTCCATGCAAAACTAATAAGCACTCCTTGAATCTTAATAAGCTCGCAGAGCTTATTCATAAGCCGAAAGCTTATGGGCTATGGCCTATTGGGCCTGTTGGGCCACGAAGGTGGGCTGCCAACTCGTTTAAGGTTCGATAAGGGGTCCCTCCCCCCCCACCCCCCCCCCCCCCCCCCCCCCCCCCCCCCCCCCCACCCCCCCCCCGTGCATCGCTTAAATTTTCGCGCGTACTTGGCATGGAATCGATCGTTAATTTATAGGTTTTTAGGTTATGTCGTGACGTAAATATGAAGAGTTTACGTGTATGATTTATGTATGGCACCACACAAGGTTGTTTTGTGACAAGAAAGTGTGCGTGAACCATGCATGGGTCGAATCCAAGCATGTTTACGTAAAACCCCCCCCCACCCACCCCCCCCCCCCCCACCCCCCTACCCTCCCCCCTCCCCCCCCCCCACCCACCCCCCCCCCCCCCATTGTGTTTTAAATCTAAAATGTAGCGAACTAGAAATCAATTTATGATATATGGAATATGAAAGACAAACGTAGAGGACATAGAATGACTTTAAATAGTCCTTAGGTCTTATTGTGTGAATTGTGCAAAGCAAAACCCGAATCGTATAATCCTCCATATTGGTGTAAGTAGAGGATCGTATTCTCCTTCCTAGCTTAACCCCACGCCTTAGTATCCTTGTCTGTGAAATGAGGTGTCGTGTTTTAGTGTGAGGAGCGGCTTGGCTTATGCGTACGAAACAAGAGGGAAAGGATTAAAGTTGTACTTGGTCTTAGAGGAGGTTTGTGAGTTTTAGAAAGGTGTTATGTGACAATGTAAGTGTGTATATATATATACATATAAGCTAGTTAATTTCCATTAGTCCTAAACTAACCAAAAACGAGCTAGGAGGGGCAGTTTAGAGGATTTTAGTTAATCACTCATGGTTTTTCGCTAAACCACCATAAGTACAAGCTTTAATTAGTTAGTTGATGTACAAGATTTAGTAGCTAGCAAAATCTTATGACTTTGGTGAGGTTGTTTCATTTGATCACGCGGTAGGTAAGGAGCCAGGGAAGGCAAAATGGTATTAACCATTGGTGTAAGGGATTTGTAGGAGACCATTAGGACAATTGACTTTAATTACTTAGGAGATTGTACATGTATCTTTAAGATCCTTAGCAGATATTTAGTGTCTAGTAATTCACTTAGCCGGACGTTTTGGTGAGTTTATTGCATATCGGAATTCAATGTGATATAGCATCAAGTTCTATTAAAAATTTGATGTTAGCGTTTAATACAGGTATTGGCTTGAGTCTAGGTAAGTCTAAGTATTTCCGGTGTGTGTCCTTTTACGTGACCAATAAAAATAAAGTACTCAAAGTGCATAATTATCCTTTAATAATTTATTTCTTACTGGTTGATGTAAACCCTTATTTTACTTTGATGACCGTTTACATTCATTGATCTATCTCTTCTAGTACCTCGCACAGTCGAGACCTCTCACCCGCCACACTTCCTAGACTCGCACCAACAGTCCTAAACGACGCACCCGACGCTTCGGAAATATCACCATATCTAAATCACTTGCTGCCCCCAGGCCTCGCATCGCATATCTCTCCCCCTCTCAATATACGCATCGTCCCCGCCCCCCCCCCCCCCCCGACCACCCTACACCGCGCTACCCTCTTTAAATGAGTAACGGCGCTTTCACCAATAAGCCCATATAAGCCGCCCGGCAAACACACCCAATATTCTATCACACAAAAGTAAGTTCAACAACTGTACAAAAGGAAAACTCTTATAGAAAACAGTACAGTAAAAAGAAAACATAGTAAAAAAGTCCCATGTAAGGTATAGAACACAATAAAAAAGAAAACAAAAACAAAAATAAAACTATGTAAGAATAAAAACTCTTATAACAAATAAATTAAATTTAGTGTAAACTAGTAGTCTTGAACAGTGGTTGCTTTACTAATATTTAAAGAATACTTTCGAGAGAATTGGGTAATGCTTTAAGGAATCACTACATATGAGGGTATCTTATTTAGGGGTCGCTTGGTTGAAATTAAGGAATGAGAAAAGGAAAGATAATGATAATGCAAAAGAATGTAATGATCATTTCATTGCATATCATGTTACTTGGTTAAAATGTCGAGGAATGAAAATGAATTTTATTTATCATGATTCTTCTACCTAGCATTTTTTATTTTATTTTAACGGAACATAATCAATAATACGTATATACGATTACAACAGTTTTTATGAACAAAGTAAACAAAACTAAATACTTACTATGTCGTTTAAGAAATATTTCCAAACCTAACTATGACAATCGAGAAATCCAAAAAATGACGAATATAAATAACTTATTAAAATTATATAATAAGTGCAAAAAAGAGTCAAATATATACGGCAAAATCAAAAGAGAAAAAGAAAGGGAAAATTCCCTAAAAGGTCCGAGTTCAAGGGTGCAAGTCACTTTCTCCCCTAAAAAACATTTTTAAGCCAAAAGATTCTAGGGCGAATGTGCGTCGGGGCAACCTCACCACAACACGCCATGCGTCCCTTATTTAATTATTAAAGTACAAAATGTCTAATTTGGGCAACTTGTCCTTATGGGCGACTTATACTTAGGGCGACGGGTCTTTTTGGTTTTTTTACATTGATTTACTTGTACTTTTGTAGACAAATTAGCAATGGATTCAACTAGTTATATCCCTCAAAATAAATTAGCACAGATTTATCAAAAACACACAAACACAAATAACAGATCATTATTCATCCCTCACCATACCCCCCCCCCCCCCTCCCCCCTTTCCCCTCACCCCACACACATAAACATTGACCCTAGGTACACACACAAGATTTATATCAAACCCTAACAAAACAAAACCCCAAAATTAGACGATTGATCATGAATAAATTATCAAAACGATTAAGGTTATTTAGATGGTCAATTGGAAATTAGATTATTTATTTTGGTTTAAGATTTATCTTTTGATTGTTCTCATTTTTTTAGGGTTTTTAATTTTATTATTTTTAGGGGTTTTAATTAACTCTTATGTTTTCTTTTTTTTATATTAGGATCAAGAAGTCATCATTTGATGGGGGGTAATTTCTCAATTTATGGTTTAATTGAATTTAAATCAAGAAGTTAGTTGTTAAATCGATTAAAGCTGAGATATAGGTGATATTAGGCCGTTAGCGGATACATTTACGTTTTGGGTTATTGTAGATAAGGCTTGAATTGATAGGTACTAAGTGGGTAAGTAGAATTATGCACGTGTGTTTTCGAAGCCTTTAATAATGACTAATGAAAAATTGTAGACTGCAAAGGTTTTGTGTTAATTGATTAGTAGCTTATTTAACCCGCTTTTGGCGTTAATTGATTTTAAAAAAATTGTTGTTTAAACCAATATTACCATTAGGTTCCTAAATAAAGTAGACATGAGTAACAATTGAAGTGCCCGAAATATAAGGTTAATGCAGATGCCAGAACCATAAAAAACAGCCTTCACGAGAAAACAAAACTTGAGCTTGGATTATAAAACTGAGTTCCAATTACTGAAACTATAGACGCTTTTAACCACTCTCCCAAAAAGAAAAATGTTATTTGCAGCCTATGATTAGGTTCCATTACGAGTTTAGAGTTATGGAAAAGCAATATTTAAGCATATAATCTTGTCAATTGTAGATGGGTATCTAGGAAATGGCTTATATGTGTATCGCATATTCACGTTTGTTAAGTGCGGATAACCAGATCGAGTGTTCGGATGAAGAATAGCGCCCATTCTTATTTTCTTAGATTTGAGTGACATAAGTGGTTTGAGATAGCTTATTTCTAAGTAAATGTTATGGTGGATTAAGAATTACTAATTTACTCCCTAAATTTGGTATTGTAGTTTTGAAGTATGACACATGACAGAATCTAAAAAGCCTAAGGGTATGACGATCTACTGTTCTTTTAAGTAAATGTGACTTTTGTGTTCAAAGTTAATTTGGTGATAAAGTATTCTTTGAATAAATATAGTTTATGACTAAGAAAAGTTTTGTTAGCGAATATTTAGGTTGATAAACCTTTTCACAATGCATAAAGACTAATTTTAGCTAGTGTATCATCATGTTACATTGCAGCATTTATTTTGTTAGTATTTGCACAATCAACTTGTTTGGCAGTCTAGTCACATATGACTACATGAGGTTTTGTTTGTGTTTAGGTGTTTTAATTGCTTAGAATCATAGGGGTTCATCAACTTAGTTTTATACTAGATTATTGCCACTTAATTTGGAAATTCCAGATGTTGATCCAAGATCGTCTTTGAACATGTTGTTGCTAAACTTTACTTTGTAGATTAGATAATAACTCTGTCCCAATGGATCAATCATCTAAAATCTGTGAGTAACTGTGATGGCCGCCTTAGGAGCACCTCACAAATGTTGTGGAAGAGAAAAATGTGTCACCCATTAAAGTCAAAATGGAACTACATAAGGTCTGAGCAATAACTGAAAACGAAGGTGTCTTGACTTCAAAGTGTAACTTTTAGTAGTAATTTCATAAAGACACGACAGACATGATAAAAGTTATATGTAATGTAGCAACTTTGATCTTTATTTTTTTTATTGTAGTCAACTAAATGCTATGTAATTATCAAGATTCAATCTGCTCATTTTAAACGTGCATATTTAACTTTTTGAAATTAGATTTAAACTTGTTGATATGATTTATTAGTATACCTTTTAAGTATATGACTAGTCTCCAAGTTCAGTAGTCTGCAATTAGATTTATTAGTATACCTTGATCTACGACTAACGAACGATCTGTTCGGTTTGTGACACTGAGCAACTGATACGTTTTAAAGCCTTGATCTACAACTAACGAACGATCACTTGCTAAAATTACTAAATATGTTTTACTTATTTGCCTAGGTTGGTCGAACATGCACAAACTGTGGTGTCCATATGGGAGAGTACTTCTGTGACATCTGCATATTCTATGACGACGATGTATAAAGACAGATCATTATATTTTGTATATCTTACGAGTATGCGTTTGCTTCACTGATTATTTATCATTGTGTTACAGCTTGACATGGGTCTGTTTCATTGCGATGATTGTGGCATCTGCAAGTTCTTGAGCTGACCGCACAAAGTTCATAACTGGTCTTTTTTCACTCTTTAGAATGCTGAACGTGTTTTTGATTTACATCATTTGGTTTGTGCTCAGGGTTGGTGGCCGCGAGAACTTCTTCCATTGCAAAAAGTGCGGTATGTTTAGACAGATTTTGGAATATCTGATTGTGAAGGTGGCAAAATGGGTGGGTCGGACTAGTTTGGTAGGAAGTCAAAATGGGGTCGGTCGGGGTATGTTATGAGGTTTGCGTCTTTTATACTTGTATCTTATATGCCTTGTCATTTTGTGAAAAATTGTGAAACTTTATTGTTATCACTATGTTTACAATATATGTTCGACACAATGAAAGACACCGCGGTGATGAAATGCGGGCACACTATGCATCGTGATTGCTATAACGAGATGCTAAAGCGCGACAAGTAAGCATTCTTATGACCATCACTAGATTCAACATTTTTCACTCATTTATTTTATAAATGTGTCAATTTGGGTTGTGTGTTGTAAAAAAATCGGTTATTTATCTGGACTATCTTTTGGCGTTGTAACAGATTCTGATGTCCGATATGCACCAAATCAGTAATGGACATGACTACACACCGAAAGCTGATAGATGAAGAGGTGGGTCTACCAAACCGGCTATGATATTTCTCGTTCTTTTTTGTTAGTAGAACATCTTGAGTTTTGATATGTTATTTTTTCAGATTGAAGCTACCATGATGCCCGAGGACTACAGGCAAAAGAAGGTATTACCAAATCCTTAGATTACACTTTAACTTATTCTTTGTAGCATTTTTTTCATGGTTTCTGACACCTTTGACTCAGTCATAAGTACTGAATTTGTAGGTTTGGATACTGTGTAACGACTGCAATGACACTACTGAAGTTTTCTTCCATATAGTTGGAGAAAAATTCCGCCATTATAGATCATACAACACAAGGACGATTGCAAAAAAAGGAAATACTGGAAATACATAACAACAACTTATGGAGGTGCTCTGGTACCATTTATAGTATTGGAACAAATAGCTTTCCAAGTACTACAAATCAGAAGCACTTACTGGATGGCTTGGGCATCTCCAGTCTTGGCTACTGATCCGGCCCCTGTTACAGGTACTACACTAATCATTGTTTATGTAGCTTTAGCCGTTAGATGCGCACTATGCATACTTGGAAGAGGCTTGCTTCTTTCAAAAGTTGCATATAAATCAGCCACTCTACTCTTCCACAAGATGAATTTGTCCATCTTTCGTTCACCAATGTCTTTCTTCGACTCTACTCCAAGTGGCTGAATACTAAATAGAGTGATCAAATGTCTTCTTATCTAATTTATAATCATTTGCTTATAAGTAGCATACTGAATAGGCATTCAGGTCAAACATGTAGGATAACACTTCGAAACGAGTGATTCATAAGTTTTGACCATGCTGACTTTCTTGCCGTTTCTGTAAATTAATAGGCATCTACGGATCAAAGTGCAGTGGACTTTCAAGTTCCATACCAAATTGGATCATTTGTATTCGCTGTTATTTAACTTCTTGGCATCATTTCAATTATGGCGCTATGTGCTTGGCAAGTGATTATTATATTTATTCCTGTTGCGGGAATGTGCATTTGGTTACAACAATATTACCTGCCATCAGCACGAGAATTGGCATGATCGTGTATCTGATATAGCTACCGTCCAAACATCCTTCAATAGTGGTGCAATAAAAGGACTCTTGTGAACCCAAGCTAAAACAGTCTTTTTGCTCGTAAAGATGGTACCTGATAAATATATTATTTCAAACTTGAAGCTTGTCTATTCACTTACAGCCAAGTCAGATTCGAACTTGTAACACCAACTTTTTAGCTTATTGTTATTTGTTTTTATGTAAAAGGTGTTTAGTTCATTAGGCAGATGCACAAATTAGGGCAAAGGCTAAAGAAATGTAATATACTTTTTCAAATATACTAGGTTGCATAACATACTTAAAAAAGGTTCATTATCACTAACATACCACGGATTTATGTACTACTATGACTAATTTTATGAGTGATTTAACAAAAATACCCTTTTGTTCAAGATCTTTATCTTCCTCATCTTAAAACCCAGTTTCCAGCCACCGTTTCTGGCAGAAATTTTATTGCAAAAAAAAAACTTACAACAATAAGAAACAACCATCCATGGGACAGACCCCATGAACTAGCCAAACACCCAAAACAGAATACAACCAGCAATCTCATAAGCAGACAATACAATTTGCACACTACTAAACAGAGCTAGCAAAGATAATGACCCAAAAACACATGAGATATGTGTAGGACACTATGACCTTAAAAAACAGCAGAGAACATAAACTGTCTTGCGAGCTGCTACCTCCCCACACAGATGCTACCAAACACTCCAGTTAGACAATAACAGCTAACCGGATGCACAGAAAAAACAAAGCCATCAAGTTTCGGTAGTGGTCAAGACTGGAGAATATACGACCCATTTTTTCCCATCTAGTTCCTTTTGATATAACCTGAGAATATACGAACCCATTTTTCCCATCTAGTTCCTTTTGATACTCAGGTTTTAAGATGGAAGAGTTAATTGATTTTCATTGCTAGTATACAAATTATCACGAGACTAAATAGTGTGACAAAAATCCATACCAGTTTGTACTGTTGTATGAATCTTGTTGGATCATGAAATGATATAGATTTGGGGGTTTTAAAATATGGGTATGATTATAAGTGGGTTTGGTTTTAGTTTTGAGTAGTTTTTTGGGTTTTGATTTGAGTTGAGTTGTTGAATTTTGGATTATGTAGTTTTGAGGTAACCGGATCTTGGATTCAAAATATGAAAAGAAATTAGGTAGTGAATTATCATAAATTAACATTAGATTTGATAGACCCAAAAGTTATCAGAGATGAAAATTTATCAAAGATGGCAGTTGGTTGCCGGAAACGGTGGCTGGAAACTGGGTTTTAAGATGAGGAAGATGAAGATCTTGAACAAAAGGGTATTTTTGTCAAATCACTCGTAAAATTAGTCATAGTAGTACATAAATTCATGGTATGTTAGTGATAATGAACTTTTTTTAAGTATTTTATGCAACCTAGTATATTTGAAAAAATATATTACCTTTCTTTAGCCTTTGCCCCACAAATTACATATACGTGTTATACGGTTATTTTGTTTGTGTTACAGGCAGAAGAGATGGCTCAGATATTTAAACAAAGAATAGCTGAAGCAGAAGCAGAAGCCATGGCTCGTGTGGACCTGCTTAAGTTCCACCCCGAGGTATATATATCCTTTTACTCTCATTCATATAAATTCGCCCCAAGTCCCGATCAGTTGTTATGTTCCATAGATAGCATATAAAAACCTGTCAATGTGTTGCCAAACCTCAAATGCTAACAAGGTTGTGAGCCAAACTACCCCAGGAGAAGAAAATAACCGTATGAGTTTGGAATTTGTGTTTACTACTAGTTTTTTAACGCAGTTACCTTGTCTGAAATCTGCATAGAAAGACAAGAATATCCCGGCTTTTATGAAAATCTCTTTACGGTTACTTAAGCATATCCTTGGAGGCGTTAAGTGTTCCCCTATCTATTTGATTGGTTAGGGCCACTTAATGGGTAACTTGAGCTTAAGCATCCCCCACCTCTTTGATTAGCTACTACATTGTTAATTTGAGCATTTAAGTACAACAACATGTGTACTTATCGGTTTTTCTCTCCTTGTGTCCTCATGTGTTATATATTACTCCACTAGGATGTAGTGTAGTAATTATAACAACTTGCAGGCCTTTAATCATTGGATGTTTGGAACAATAAGAATTAGTCATTTAGAAAAATTATTGTATGAAAATAATGCAGTGTCAAATTCTGAATTCTCATACGTATACTGCATTTTTAAGAATTTGTTAGACTGCTAGATGGATTATTCATTTACGACATCTAATAACAACCGAGTAAATATTGGAACTTCCAAGATAATGGATTGACTAGTGTTTAGTTAGATATAGCAACTTTCTTGACATGGCCAAGTGTGGTACAACCTGTCTCAAAACCAAATTTGTTGATCTGAATCCTTTTCCTTTCTATATTTTAATTATGCAATTAATTTATTTAATGTTCATGTAATAAACTTATTCTGTCATAACGTCTGCAGAGTGGGGTGACATTGAACTCAGATGGTATGCTAGGTGCAATGACCGAAGATCTGCCTATAGAGAGTTTGGTTTGGATGATATTCCAATGTCCTATAGTAGTTGAAGAGTAGCAGAAAACTAACTGAACCTCCTCTTTTTTGATGTTACTAAGTAGTATTCTGGTTGGCACTTGTAGAAACGAATATGTTAATTGTCCATAATTGAAAAGGGTAAATTTCTAATCAAATTGTCGTACTTAACCTTTATACTTCAAAGATTGATTGTGATCCTCTCAAGTTGATGCAAACATGACCCGGCGTGGTCTCAAATACTAAATAGTAGGCCCTTGTAAGACCAACTTGGGTCCTTTGGTAGTCATGCTGTTTCAAGCATCTCATATATTCAGCTACCTTATGCAATATCTAAATTAAGCATTACCTGAAAGAATCATTGTAGTTGTAATACAGACCGTATTTCATACGGTCACTTATTTGTGAAAGCAAATTTTAACTATAGCCAGCGTTTTCAGGTTAATTCAACCTGCACATGATTACAATGAAACAAATGACAAATACCAGAAATCATAATCATTTTGTGTCGGCAAATACAATCTTGACTGGATGAATTTTCATCACAAGTATAAAGTTGAATGGATCTGACAAAACTTTGGAAAATATCGTATGACCTTTTCAAAAACATAATGCAAAAGAACTTGTGGGAACTCATGATATGCCACATTTGTTAGACATGGCAACACAATATTCATGGTTCATCGAGTACAAGAAACTTCACTCTGACAATGTAATTCTAAAATTGGATTTCTGCAATTATAGTGATTTCATTAAGAAAGCCAAGCAAAGCACTCACTAGAATATGTCATTATACTATATACTAAAATCCGTGTAACAGTAAAACAGTACTAGGCCGTGATACAGTGTCAGCCCAAACAGGTTACCCTTCATATGCAGTCCAGCCCATTGTCTGTCAGTCCAGTCACCTTCTTCTCCATTCCGGATCCTTCGACACAGATACATCTACATCAAACAAATTATAGATCCAGCCATCCACAACTTACCAAGATCCACACATAATCTAAACCCATAACAAGTGACAACGCTGTATCTGTGTCAAAAAAAAGTGGCATATGGTTTCTCTTCTATCTTTTTATCAAAAAAATGCCTTTGTTGCTTCAGATTCCAGGTATAAGGTTTCTCTTTTGATTGGGGAAAAATTTAATTTTAATCATACTTTAATTTTATGCTGGTGGTTTTTTGTTTTAGGAAAACGAAATAAGAAGAGAAAGCTCTCCAAATGAGTTTAAAGTGGGTCGGGTAAGACCAAACCAACACTTTTTTATCCATGTTCCTGGTAACTACACTATATTCTTAGGCCATTATTTTGTTCATGTGTATGTTTACCGATTGCTTTCCAGTTTATACTAAATGACCTTCGTCCGCCTGTGTCCGATGTTGGTAAAGGTCTATCTTCAACCCAAAGTGTTGGTCGTCATGGTTATCAATGAGCCTGATGCGTCATTGTCGATACCTCATAACCACCGCCTTGGTCGTTTTCCCACATACACCTAACCACCGTCATCGTAAAATTCTGATAATGTATTCATATTTTTCATAAATTGAAATTAAATTTACATGCCTAATCTATCTATGTATTGATGGTTGTCTTTTATTTTTTAAGGTTGATAGGTTTTAGTCGACAACTTGGTGTGCGAAATTTTTGTTTTCCAGGTTTGTCTTTGTTAACTATTGTGCATCTGCAAATTGTTACGAGTATGATACATGTGTTTAAGAGCATTTTTAGGAGGATTTTTTGGATGAAAGATTATAAATTGGTGTTGTTTTTGTAAAAGAAATTGGTTGCACACTAAATGTTCTATGGAATGTGTAAGTGAATATTGCATTGTCAGCTTCGGTTTGTATTGTTTGTATCAGCTTTTATATACCTAATGAAATATGTATACGAAGCATATCGAATCGAGTTTGATATGAATACTATTTATCAAAGTAGATCCTTAAATATATGCTCAATCAAGCTTGAGTTTTAAAAGACGATTTAACCTAAAACTTATAGTTTATAAGCCCAGTCGAGCTTGAATCAAGTTTTGAGTCTGAGTTTGGTATTCGAGTGAAGATAAACCTTATCATTACTTGGCCATTTGAAGGCACGCCTTATGACAAATTTCACCGCTTCCTAGCAAATCGAATTTTAGAAATTAAGGCTATTTAGGTGGCTAGATTTTTTTATTGATTCAGTGGTTACCTACAAGAAAACAAAACATAGTTATGGTTGTTGTTAAGTTACTAGGTGATAAGTTATCTAACGTGATCTGAATACTCACAATGCCTTTTTTTTGTTTGTTTGCAGGTTACAAGAGAGGTATGCAACAGGTATGTTTTTCACTTTTATTGTTTTTTTGGAGCATTTTCATATGCATGGATCCTTCAGTGGGTATTAATGATACTAATTTGCCTTTATCTTCTGTTCATCTGTGCCTAAGATGGAATTTTGCTTCTCGAGGTGAACAGGATGCTGAGGGCTGGTGGATTCTTTGTATGGGCGACACAACCTGTTTATAAACATGAAGATAAACTTCAAGAACAATGGAAAGGTATATGCATTTTAGTAAAAACCCACAAAAAGGATTTATTACAAAATTTACAAAGAAACAATGGTGAGTTTTATGATGTAAATTATATTATAGCTTACTCAATTACCAATAATGTCCTATTTTTTTTACATTACAGTGGTAATGAAGACGTGTTTCTGCATCAAATTTTGGAGTAACGTATTTTCGTATGTTGTGACTACTACCTATAAGCAGTGTTGCAAGTACTTTGATCTGTGATGACTAACAAATACACTGAAGATTATTACGGTGCTAGATACCATGGTGGAAATTAGTAAGTAAACAACTTCTACTATAACCATATAGATAGTTTGTCCTTCAATGATTTAGTCAAAAAACTGATATGTAAAATTTTCGGCCTATAGGAACATTAAGATGGCATAAACGTTACTCCAGCATCTCGCCTTGGAAACCTTTCGTTTGGATCGAGCAAAATGGGAATGTTACTCATTTCGTCAAATTCTTGGTAACTCGAAACTCATGTTTCATGTTCATAACATATGTTATTGTAGGAACCCGTAATCACTTCATAACACGAATTAAGAACTAGAAATGAGAAAGAGAGGAGTTCTAGAGAGAGAAAGAAGAGAGAGAGAGAGATGAGAGAGTATGGAAAATGGAATTATTTAGAAAATGAACAACTAATTTTTCCAAGTGGAAAAGTTCCTTATATACCCCGACACTTTAAAGTGACGCGCAAGATATTTAACTAGGACCCGGGCTCGGGTTTTGCTTAGGATTAAACCCAAAACATATACAATATTAAAAAAAAACTGCATTTTGTTTTTTTAGACAGTGATTACGTGTGGAAATGCAGGGTCTAACATTTTTGCTAGCTCTAATTGTAACGTGCGCAAATCGCACCGCAGCGTATGATTCATAAATTCGTAAATCGAAAGATTGAAGCAGGTACACATATCCATAAATTCGTTGTAAAAACTTTGTATACACAGCATTTGAAAGCTGTAAAAAACATATTTCCGCACAACCTATATGTAAAAAGACTAAATTATTGCAGAATAAAACAACCAACTTAAGGCTTTTGGATTATTGCAGAAATACATCAACAAATTTAAAAGGTGTCCATCATTCGAATATGGGCTTTTGGGATTAATTCAGAATACACAAACAATGCAGGTACACCATATCCATATCGATAATGCAGGTATAATGATTTTGTCCAACCGTTGTGCAAAGGAATGTTGACGATAATAATCGGAATCGCAGGCTGTTCAAATGATTACCCCAATTAGTATTTACAAGAAAGAAAAAAAACATCATGCCACCTCTGCTACAATTAGTTTTTGGGTTTTTATCATCGTATTATCATAACATGAGTATTGGTACAAAACTCTGTATAATGAATAGTAATGTGAATATTGATAGAAGTGCAGGTGGTATGGCTTATGCTCTTCAGATACCAAGTGATCTTTGTGATGAACCTCATGACCTTCAAAGATTACTAGCCTGCTAAGAAGAGTTCACGTTTCATCAATTTATAAAATTTGTGGAGAAGCACACATGGAGGTGTCATTAAAAAGAACATGTAGTTGAAATAGATGTAGTAGCAGATACATTTTTTTTATATTATGCATATTTGAAAGCTAGAACTTCAGTTGCTAATTATGTTTCTCAAAGTTTTGGAGTTTATTTACCCTATTCATTCAATGAATTCTTTATGGTGATAGATACCGAAAGTCGCACCAAAGCAAAGACCATTTAGTTTGTACAAATATGGTTTCCGACCTCTTTTCGTGTTTGTGCTTATTTATTAGTGACTGATGCCCGCAGCGAAGCGCGGGTTTCACAATCCTTGTTTTTATATAATTACGAGACAAATCATAGTCAAAGTCATAACCTTTGTGACCCACTAGAATGTCATTTTTATATAATTACACGAGACAAATCATAGTCAAAGTCATAACCTTTGTGACCGTTGTCTTAGTTTTAAGCTTTCAGAAAGACCATATTGTAATTGCAAAACCACGAAATGAAACCAACACTCTGCCCCAATTTATACAGTAACAATGTAATTCTGAAAGTGGATTTCTACAATTATAGTGATTCCATTAAGAAAGCCAAGCAAGCACCCACTAGAATATGTCATTTTTATATAATAGAGTCATCATAAAGAGGGTTCTGTGTTTTCCTAATTCCCCTCCATAACGATCTGCAGAAAGCTTGCTTCCCAAAATTGTATAACTCATGTCCGTATTTTTACACTCTGACTCGCATTTACAGTAACAATGATAAAAAAGAACGACACAAAGATGAAACTTCTTAGGTTTGTTTGCTGATGGCTTTCTTTCCTTTCTTTTGCTTCTGCTTCAGTTGACTGAGACCAACTGCAAAGATTTTGACGTTTCCAATTATTACAGCCATAAGCTCAGGGTCAGTACATGCCTTCATAAACTCTTTTTCCTTTTAAGATGCATCGACATGTACGCAAATAAAATCATTGCCAATGTGGAAGCATCTACAAACCATAACAGAAATACTGTATAAGAAACGAAAAATACAGAAGCATAGTCCATTTCTTTATTTGAAGATTTGGTCCAAACATTTTGTTTCCAATTTCTCATAAATTGTGTTTTCTGACATGTACGTTCTTGTGTAATATAAAACTTATATTAGGCCGAAGGCTGCTTAATTATTAGAATTCGGAATAAGTGAAGATGAGACACCTTTTCTTTCTCTGTCGCCTTCAGGGATATCTTGACACGATATTTATATGATTGAAAGGCAGTATAAGGAGCACAGACAGGCACCACATACAATAGAATGTCATTTGGAAGAGGATTCCCGGTCAGATAACCCACATCTGTTAATTTCCCTTTCTCATCTTCACCAATTTCCTTTATATCATCTTCTTCCATTGCTATCTTATCAGCGTCATCGAGTGTATCATCATCTCCACGCCTGCCATTAGCACGCTCCTGCCCAGCTTCATCTGTATGTTCTTAACAATCTTTAGCCAGCTTGTGTCTGTCTGATTAAAGTCTTGATCTAAGCAACTTTTTTTCCATACACATGTCTCATTGATGAATATGATTCTCCAATAAAGTTGCTAGAAGATAAAACGTCTTCATTTGCAAACATGATGTTGAGTATAAGTATGAGATCGAGTTCTAGCTTTGAAGACGTGACATCCACATTATAAGATTGTAGATAGGTGGTGCTTGATTATCTAAGAGTTGTTGCCTAAATGAGATTGTAAGCACAGAAAGTGAGAAAACTAATTGTGCCTAAAGTAGGCGCTAGTTTTCTACAGAACATATGTTGGCTTGAGGAGCTGACTTATGTCATAAAAGTACGCATTAATTCCTCTGTTTTCTAAAATTTTTTGTTGTGTAATGCGAAATTAGCTTCTCCTGTAAATAATATACAACTTACAATGTACTTCAAAACAAATTATGATATTCAGTATAGTTAATGGCATCCTATTTGAGAATAAACAAAATAATAAATATGAGTCAATGATATTTGAATAGGTTCCTATGATAATGCTTTGTCAATAAGTCACTGAAAAACTAAATGTTATACTCTTTTTGATATCCAGAAAAAGGCGTGTAAATAGACATAATGAAGTGTATGCCCAAAAGCCAGCTAGATAACCAAAGTGCATGTTATAACTCTCGACAAAATTACCGAAGCCATGATCATATAAGGGTACATTCAGAGAAAACTAATGATCATAATTTGTAAGATACCCCCTTAACACAATTCGAGAATCCTAATCTGGTCAAAACAAAGTACATGAGAGATTTACATGAAATCTAAGCTAGTGCTTAAGGTGGAAGACATATTCGGTCAAACCCTGCAATTTACATAGCTATTTTATGACATTTTCCCTTACATTAAATTATTTGAAATCAACTTCAGCTGGTGGGTAATACTTTGCGAAATCAGATGACACATCAGCAAAATGAACTGTTGCTATTCACATGAAAAAATGAAAGTGAGTTGCTATTACAAGTGAAAACTGGAAGTACGCTATAAACAGAAATGATATGAAAGTAGGTTTCATTCAAAACGCCTTAAAAAATACCATTTGCAACCGAGAAAATCTATAAACTAAGAAAAAGGTCAAAACGAACCTTTGGCATCAGAAATATCAATTGTCTCAGCTATATTACTTTGTACCGAGCAAGACATGCAATTTCTAGGTACTTAAAAGGAATCAAAAAGCACTCAACATCCACCATAGACTTCAAGATTGTTCAGCAATAAACCTTTTGCTCCACCTTCATCAAACTGGGCAGATGTTTGATGATACAGAGGATCCACTGAAAACGCAACTAGAAAATGAAAAAAAAATTAAATCATATTTTTATGTAAATTAGATAATAACATATATTCACGTTAAGAGTGTCGAAAGATGATTCCAGTGTCGAATAAGGAGAATACTGCATATTTATAATTCAATTGTTTAGACCTGGTACATTAATCTTAGAGGTAAAAGTTCGACCGATGATCGTGACTATGTGTTACTTATTTCAATCGGATGATCATAGAGGGGAAGGATATATTTCAATCGGATGAACATCTGTGTATTTTTATTTGTGTGCGTATGGGAAGAAGATATTTTGAAGCAGAAAGAGGGGGGGGGGGGTAGGGGGGCAATGGTAAAGATGTGGCTGATTTTTGGGATAATATGGAAAATTTTTGTGTTTCCAATGTTTACAAAATTACAAGTACAATCAAGATAAAAAGACCATAAAGACTCGTCGCCCTAAATTATATAGCGCCCATAAAGAACCAAGTTTCAGCATTAGACAATTATTGTACTTTCATAATTAAATAATGGACACATGGCTGTTGCTGTGAGGTTACCCCAACGCACATTCGCCCTGGATCTCTTTTTTTGGCTTAAAAAAAGTTGTTTTTGAAGTTGAGAAGGTGACTAACACCCTTGAAACTCAGACCTTTAAAAGAAATTTCCCAAATAAGAAAAGGAGTAAAAAAAGATATGTTATAGAAAGAAATTATTGATGGCAGTTTAAATGAAACAAATATTGACAAGTTAAGAGGAAAAAATAAGATAAAAATTGTATACATCTCAAATTGTAAAGGAATGGTGAATTACCCGCTATGATGAAATGAGTGATTACATTACCTCTAACTAATATCACTTTTGATTACCTTACCCATTCTTTGGTATCCCATATAAACCTCAAACCAAAGCAAAGCACCCGTTAGAGCTTTTTTAATACTAATTTTGTCAGGCTGTAGTTTTTTGTCATCTCTTTATCTTTTTCTTCATAGTATGTTGTTTTTGTGAATAAAATTTCTATAAATAACCATTTTATAATTCACGCGTAGCAAAAATGAAATTAGTGAAAAAAAATAATGTTTGTTATTGGACATGTCTTATAATTATTCAGTGAAAAAAATAATGTTTGTTATTTACAAATAATTCTTTCATTTCTTAAAAGTAAGATATTGCCTATTGTTTTAAAGAGCAAAAGGTGTCATGCATGTCAAACTCTAAATTTCACGTCATGCAAACATCAACTTATACACTAAACAACAAACACACCATCCAACAACCACCCTCTCCTCGAAACATGTACATAACCAACCGTCTTTTTAAAACCTACTATAATTATTATTAATTTTATACCAACAACTTTTTTCATTACATTATGTGCAATAAAAGTTTCAAATTTCATAAAATTCAAGGTTAAAATTATGAAATCAACATTTATATTGACATTTAAAATCTTAAAGGTCATGAATATAAATCAACAATTTTACAAGTTTAAACTGCAAAAAACCAAACCCAATCATTTGTTAAAATTGCTAAATCATTCTCTGTCATACTAAAAGCCATTAATCATCCTTAAGTTGTGAAACGTTTGACATAATACATCCCTCACTTGGTCAAATCATTTCCTCTCCAGCCTGCACAAGCCCCCTTAAACCTCCCTTTCACGTCAGTATCACCAAGACAATAAAACCTCAAAAACACAAAATATAAATTAATAAAACTTAAATAAAAATATTACATATAAACATCAACCACAATTTTTTTTACCTATGAATATCATCCAAGAATAATCATCATCTTGTTCGCCAACATTACTTTTACAAAACCCATTTACTATACCGCCAAAATGCATTTGCATCCTTCGCAAACGCATAATGTTACTACATATAGGGATTCTTTGAAGCACGGGGAAACTTTGGACTAAATGATTGTAAATCAAGGATCTACTTCTAAGAAAATAACCACCAATAGTCTCATCGTAGGAAAGGGAATCCCACGACTAGCGTCGAGTGGGAGAGTAAGATTCTAGAGAAAAAAATAAATTGTGTGTGCGTGTTAAGTATGTGCAAGAGATCAGCCCCTCTGTGGCATTTTACCTTAGTATTTATAAGCAAGTAGTTTTGTCGGGATCACGAGGTGCGGCTAATCTTGTTAACCAAAGGGTTATATGATGTTTGACTCGTAATCATGTCATTTGACTTGCTTTATGCGTCGTTAGTTGTCCTATAGGGTTTGGGAATGCCGCACTTAGTTGTCGGGGAGTCGCCCTTCCCAAATTAGTAAGTATATGTTAATAACCAGTGTTTTGAAACCCGGTTCGACCCGGCCGGGTCAACCGGTTGAACCGGTTCCGGCCGAAAAAACGGGTCAAATTAAACCGGGTTTCATATTTTCGAAACCCGGTTTGACCCGCTGGGTTTGACCGGGTTTGGAGTGACCCGGGTCAACCCGGGTCATGAGACCCGGCCGGGTTTCGGTTTTTTCGTATTTTTTATAAATAAAACATGTTAATTGTATATATTTGCGACGTAATTTTAATATTACATGTTATATTTGTTAATAAATAGCCTGTAGACTTAATATATGGAATATTTCATGATTTATATACATATTTTCTTTTTAATTATTGAAAATATATATATATAATATATTTTGGTAAACAGGGTTGACACGGCGGTCCAACCGGTTGAACCGGTGACCCGGTGATTCGACCGGGTCGATTCAAAACCCGGTTTTCAAAACATTGTTAATAACTTAACCCTATGTTATAATCTTTACTTTTCTTGGCTAAGTGGTGAACTTCCCTAGGCTTTGATTTTACCA
>BQNB010121527.1:1262-20445 GCA_026074375.1 Tanacetum coccineum
ATCAAAGAGCCTCAAAGTCAAATAAAGAATCATCAATTGGGGAGATTGTTAGACTTATAATCACATATGTCAAACAAGAATGTAACAAGTATGAGCATGTTGGTCAAGAGCACAAGTTGATCAAGAAAGTCAAATCAAGATGATTCAAGTCAAGGAGATGATGCAAGATAACGATCTCAAGAACTCAAAGTCAAAAGATAAAGGCTCAAGATCAAGATCACAAAGCATGAATGATCAAAGCCATTACAAACAAGACAAGACCAAAACAAGGCAAAGCATAAACGTCAAAAGTCATATCTTCAACGTCATCGGTAGTACGGAGGAGTTTGAAGAAAGAGACCTCAACATTGGGGGAGATTGTTAGCCTTAATTTTATATAAGTCGAACAAGAATGTTATCGGTCTTATTAGTCGTAATTAGTCTTGTTAAGTAATAGGCTAGTCGGGTTCAAAGGGCTTGGATTGTTATATAATATTGTCCATGTTTCGGGCTTAAAGCCCAAGAAAAGCCAAGCCTGGCCCAAGTCAAAAAGCCCACAAGCCACTCATGGCTCAAGGGTATAAATAGAACCCTCTCCACACATGGAGAGGGTGTTGGTTACCATTTGCATAATTTGTGTGTGTGTGTAATCTTCCATCTCTCTAGTTTCTCTCTAATAAATCTTCCAACTTTTCTCTTATCTCTTTTCTACCATTTTGCTTATTGGTATAGCTTATTGTTGTGAAATGGATTAAGCTTTTGGGATAACCCATGTTACTACGTATAAGTCACCCAAAAGAATAACGTATATTTCGCCCAATATTGGATGTATAACTCGCCTAGAAGGTGTATAACTCGCCAAACAGAAGGTGTATAACACGCCTATAACTTATGTATAATTCGCCCTTCATAACACCTGGTATAAATCGCCTGACCAAACCTTTGTATAACTCGCCTGACCAAACCTTGGTATAAATAGTCTGACCAAAGACGAAATGTACTTTGTACCTTTTCCTACAAAAATGGATCTTGTCTCCTTACATTTTTCAAACCACCAGATTCATAAGATAATAATCCCAGAAAAAAGATTTGAAAATAAACATTTTGCAAGACCCAAAAAGCCACAAAAATAAGCAAATATTAAGCTCTTAACGAGTTGAAAGGAAAAGCTTGGAGCTTTTTGATACACGATATGCAAGACACTCAAAAAGACAGAAATCAGACAACCAAGAAAACATAAGATGTAACCCAATAAGCTCTTAAATAAGTTATGAGGTGGGCCACAAAAGGAGCAACAGATTCAAAAAATTTCATTTGTGATACACTAAACTTGATGAAACACAAGAAAATAAACCTTTGTTGCAAAAATAAATAAATTATGACGTGGCTTTTTATGACCAAAAACAACCCACGAATAAGCCGAAATAAGCTGAAAACACGAACATAAACAAACAGGAATACAATACACCCCTGCAGCTCTGATGCTAATTGTTACCCATAAATATTCACACTTAAAACTACGATCCAGAGGTCGGGGAGGATAGAAATGAAAGTAATCCATATTATTTGAGAGATAAAGGAAAGAGTGTGTGTGTTTTCTAGAGAGAGAAACAACACACACTTATGAGACAAATGTTTATCCTCACCCCTCCATGGAAGTATAGAGGGGGTATTTATAGTCCAAACACAACTAAACTATCCTTAATAGTCTAATCTAGTCCTTGCGTGTTTGGTTATTAATGATCTAATGTAATTCTGGATAAGTCAACATATTTTAAGGCTAACAGAACCATATCCATCGCCTTCATCATTAATAATTTTGAAATCATTATTCGTCTTGAGGAATTCTCCCAAATTCTTTGTATTCCTTGTCAAGGAGTTTGTGTGTATACTCCCGACTGGCCTATCTCATCCCTTTAAAATGATATGGACCCTAACCCCGACATCTATCCACTTCCTCTTGAAGAACCCTTGTTGATTTGTGAAGCTCTATTCAATCAAATTCCTCTCGGCGAGACTCGTAAGGTCAAAGGAGTTGAGACCACTCTCAATCCCTTCCAAATGGTCCTCTCCGAATTAAAGACCAATCTTATGAAGTGGGAGATCATTCTTAGTGAAAATGCCATGAGCCTCACTAGAAACAAAGACCACCCTAATGCCTGCCTTTGCTATATGCTCTACTTTCTCAATATCAGTAAACCTTTCAACCTTGCATACTACATTGCCAGTAGAATGGTAAGCGTGACCAAAAGTACCGACATGACTCTTCCATACGGAATGCTCCTCACTCGCCTCTTTGAGCATGTTTGTATTGCTCATCCTTATACTTTTTCAAATGATCTCGATCTCGTAGATCATGTAATGATTCCTCTATCTGAGAAGAGAGTCTTTCGAATCATGCCAGATGGAAAAAGGCCTCGTCTTCCAACTCTAACTCCTTCCACCTCCAAATCATCTGATTCACCCTCACCATCTCCACACCAAGGAGGAGAAAACAACACCATGAACAACTTCACAATTGACCCCATTCCTTACATTAACCAACTTCCACCTATCGAAGGAGGAGAATCATCGGAGTTCAAGCAAACCAAAGGGATGTTCAAGTGCCTTGGCCATTTCCTCTCTAACCTTGGGAAGAAGAAGAAGTGAAGGTGCGCTACAAGGGTTGTATGCTTAATGAACATGTTTGATTTAAACTACTTGGTACTTGTAAACTTATGAATTATTGTCCGTATGGTTCCATGTACGTTTGAATTTTTGTATGATGTGATTGCCTAAGACTTATGTATGCTTTTTTATTTTTTTTCTTTCTTTATGCTTAAGGCGTGTTTGGTTTAGTAGAATCTTCTAAGCTTAGGACATTATGATCCCTCTATAATCCTTAGGATAATCTTGTTCTAGTATTTGATCCAAAATGAAAGGTAAAAACAGGAATAGACTTGCGTTTAGATCACTACTAAGAAAAATAGAAAATTTTAAATTTTGTCTGCTGCAGCCAGTTCCTTCTGCAGCAAAGCCAGTCCCTTTAGGGACAAAGAAACCGGCACTGCCGGTTCTACAGTGAGCATTTGCTCATTTTTGGTGATAGCTTTCTAATCTAAGCCCATAAATATGTTAGTTAGACCTGTCTTAAGGTGATCCTGTAGCTGGTTCTTTCTTGTTTGACTTAGAAATGAGTCCTAATGATTATGTTTAGTGAAAAACTAGTGGTTTAGGCATTAAATGTTTTTGCATGCCTTTTGAATATAAATCTAGAGCTTGTAATCATCATCCTCACTCATCCAAAACCTGTAAACAACCATCCTCTTATCCCATTCCTTGAACACCATACTCCATGGCTTCAAGTGCTAATTCCTCCACCCAAAATCCTCTAAGGAAAATACCACGAACTGATTTCATTGACATCTCATCTAATGAATCATCACTCATCCAAAATCACTCCACAAATATTTCTCAACTTCATCAACACCACCTTAATCTCCAACATAGACACTACCCTTGCTCTCACAATACCTCCACAACCTCTATCCAAATGATCCCAACTCAAGAACCAATGGTATCACCATTAGCTCCTAGAACGCTAACCTTCTCCACCCCTCCTAGTCTACCACTAGAACCACATCCTTACTTAACTTCTTTGAATGATCTACCACCAAGAAGTTCCAATCCACTATCATAAACACTCTCTCAAGGCCTATCCCAAACACTCCCTCAACCAATATTCATGGATTTTGAGCCATCCTTCCCTCCCATCAATCTATCTAGAAGTAGATTAAGTGCTCAACTTGAACCACTCATGACTAGGGAACAAATCCAAGAAGAACTCAACCACCTTCACACCTTCTCCCAAAATGTCCATGAAGCCATCCAAAATCTCAACCATGTGCAAGAATAAACTTATTCCTCCACCTTCTATCACCAGCAAATACAAATGCCTCCTCCATTCTATCCCAACACTACAACTAACAACTACAATTCCACTTCAGAACATCCTTCCACCATCTATTACCTTTGTCCCACTTGATCAATCTTTATGGATTGAAGACCCCCTAGACCTCAAGAACACACATGCTTACATTGTCAAAGAACCGAAACAATTGTCAACAACTTCCAAAATAAAATGAGATTCATGTTAAACCACATCATTGAAGGTCTAGATCATCTCTCAAACCAGCAACCATAGGATGACGATGATAAGCTCGTGTGACCCTAATTTCTAGAAATTTTAGAGTATTAGGACATTGATCATGATTTTAGTTTTTGTTGACATTAGTCAATATGGTTTACTTCATGATTTGGTTCTAATGCAAGTTGAATTATGTGCAAACATATGTGTTGTTCATTGAGTTGGTTATGATCTCGTGTCTTTTAAATGAATATGTGTTGAATCAGTGTTCCATTTAAATGATAAAATGGTTTGGGTATTGATCAATTTGTTTCCTGTAATGTACATTTTGAATAAATTGCTTCCCGCCAAAATTGGCATAAGCTGACCTTTCTGCAGGTTAGCCGGTTCTGTTTGTTTTTCCAAGTCGGTTCCTTTCAGGAACAGAACCGGCTAGAACCGGCGGTTCAGAATCATTCCAATTTCTTTCCCTCTTTATTTTTGAGTATCTTGTAATTGCTTTTCTCCATAATAATTTCCCATTTAGAGGAGCATATTATTCCCCATACTAATATTTTTTTGTAGCTTTCTAAATTCATTTAAAAATCTTGACATATCCCATTTAGGGGGAGCACGCGTTAAGGGGAAGCCTTGAAATTGATTCTCTATGAATCAACTTTAGCTCCGATATTTATCAGACCATCTCTCATATTACATTCATACATAAAGTCATATTTGCTAACATATTTTCTTGTAGCATTCTCAACTCACTAGAAAACCTTGACAATCCCATCTAGGGGGAGCATTTGTCAAGGGGGAGCATTAGATATGATTCTCTTTGAATCAACTTTGATTCTTTCCGAATCATTCTTGGCTCCATTTCAGTCGAACCACTCAAAATTACTTCCTTTCATTACATAAACTTTCGTTGGTTAGTTTTTCTTCGACACTCTTTTTTTTCGACAAAAGGGAGAGGAGGAAGTAAAAACTCCAATTTAAAACTTATAAACTTTGTAATTTACTTCCGATAAAATTGTGTTTTATCATCAACAAAAAAAGGAGAGATTGTTAATACAAATAAACCGTAAAAACGTTTATTTATATTTTACGATCTATCTATTTTGTTGATAACAAAACATAAAATCATCGGAAGTAAAAATTAAAGTTTACTAGTTTTAAACCAATAGTTTTTCAACTCAACTATCATCTCATTTACCTCACACATCATATTTTACATATTTACTTTGTTAGATTTTATAAAACATTTAAAATAGATTTTTAGAATAATAATATACAAAATAACACCTAAACACATATTAACATAGTGTACATTTTTCTATAAAAGAAAAGTATTTTACACATCATGCATGACCTCAAAACATATCTAGAAAAGATGATTTGAAATCTAAATTCGGATCTGTTGTAAGTTAGCCGGTTCCCTCCAGTTGTACTGGCCGGTTCCATTGTAGAGATGGAACCGCCAAGAACCGGGCTACAATATTAGCAGGTTCTATACCTTTGCAATTACTTTGCACTAGCCGGTTCCATTGAAGCAATGAAACCGGTGGAACCGGGCTACAATATATTTTTAGCCTATAAATACCAAGCCATTTCTTTTATTTTATTCATCAATTAGAATAGTTTTTCCACTGACATATTCAACTAACATCTGATCATTGATCATGATATTTTTCTTCTTTTTAATGTGTTGGTAATATTCTTAATAGGATAAGTATTGCCTACTTTGCATACGGGATCAAGCATCAAGTATCACTTGGAGCAAGTATCCCTCATCTCATAAAGATTTATCTACTGATCTTCAAGCATCATCAATCATCATAGATTATAGGGTAGTGTATTGGTACTTAGAGCTTTGGGGAAATGTAATACATTAGGTAAGATTTGTAGGGTCGAATCTATCTTTGTTGTGATGTGGCTTAGCACCTATTAGAGGGTAAGCATCTTGGGGTTTTTGTTCTTCTTTATTGAAACATGGTACTTGGCTTTGTACCATATAAAAGGGCAAGCGGGTGAAGGTTTGACTCTACTGTGTGAAGAATCCGGTATTTAGCTTTGTACCATTAAAAAAGTGTAAGCGACGTTGTGAGGCTTCTCCGCCGGTTAAAGAAGTATTGGTGTCTAGTGGATTCGAACTCTCGAGTAGGTGACTCGGAGAGTGGAGTAGGGCAAAAAAAGTGACCTTGTAGCTGAACCACTATAAATATCGGTGTCGTATATCCTTCATGCTTTTTACTTTATGCTTTATATTTATAAATCGTCATAAGCAAGTAAGATCTATAACAACAAAAAATTAGATTAAAATTTAATTGGTAAAACTATTCAACCCCTATTCTAGTTTTCCACATGGTGTATGCTTTTTTCGTATTTTTTTAAATTTTCGTATGTTTTTTTAAGCGTTGTAATTTGTATTTTTATTTAATGAATGAAATATTTAGTTTGTTTAAATAAATGAAAAAGAACAAAATGTGGGCTCTAAAAGGGGGTGTTATGGGGTGTTATGAGTGATGGATATTTTGGTGTGTTAGTGTTATAAATGAGAATATTGAGATGACGCTGAGATGACTGCACATTTTGATGTTATAACATTTATGATACCTTATACCCTAAGCGTTAACTATACAGTTCAACTTGAAAGCTACAAGAGGATGACTCACACATAATAATATAGTCGTTTTACTTATTCGTCTTGGATTTTTCAAACATATGTTGTTCTTAGGTTGGGTCTAATGGTGATCAACATTCTATATCACATTTTCTCTCCATATACTGTAATAAGACAATCAACATATTATTATCAAATCATACTTCACTTAAACACAAATAAACCCCACAAAGACCAAAATCACACACATTTTTCTTTGCAAACTCGGTCGATGGACCAACCGTATTCTCATTTTCTTGTTGCAACCAACGCGTCGGTAGGTAGCCAGGTGTAGAGGTTTTAAGAATGATGCGTCCATAAAGGGACACATGTTGTTTTTGACTTTTATTACACCTAGTTTTATACACATATTTTTTGGTTATAAAATATTCATTTGCACTCCCTCGTAGACATACCTAAGGCAGAGGGTATGTTTGTACATATCTTCCGAAAAGGATCCATAGAGTAAATTTTGTTATGATTTTGATACTATAACACTAAGTGCACACCATTTTTAAATTTCTTTTGAAAGTGCATAATACATCTCTGCATCCGTTACAGTTTGCACTGGCGTGAAAACTTAACTACTTATTTTTATAACTAAACATGATGTATTTTTCATCAACATGATTTTTTTTTCATAGGACATGAACTGAGTAAGCTTTAGGAATGGAAGGTTTAAATTATGTTGCATACAAAAATGTAAAAATTACAAGTGCAGTACTAGGGCTGTAAACAAACTGAATGTTCAATGAACATTTTATGAACCGTTCGATAAAAAATTTGTTTATGTTCATTTAATTATTAAATGAACGAACATGAACAACATTTTACGTTTATTTAGTTAAATGAACGAACATTAACAAAGTCTTTTCCGTTCATTTATGTTCGTGAACGTCCGATTATTCGTTCGTTTATGATCATATATATGTTTATGTTCGTCTATCGTATCTTCTTATTATATAGCTTTAAAATTGCTATACTTAAACAAAACAACACTAATAAAACACAATAATGTGTATATCTTTGTAAATTTTATGTTTATTTACGTCCGATCGTATATGCTCGTTCGTTTATGTTTGTTTAGTGTCTTAATGAACGAACATAAACGAATATGAACAACCATATTTCTTAATAAACGGACATGAAAAAGAAAATTTATTCGTTTAAGTGATCGTGTTCATTTATTTGTCCGGCTAAAATTAAATTAACGAACATGAAGGCTCCGTTCGTGTTCGTCCAGTTCGTTTACAACAGTACTCTATAATGTCATCAGTGTGGCTTTTTTTTCTTTCTCAAATCTCATAAAACGAGCTACTCAAATAGAACAGATAAGTCGGTAATCGAAGTTTGATAAGTAAAAAGTATTAAACAGAACAAAACACAGTAAAAAAATTATATTTTCCTGTCAATCGTATGAATAAATGTGAGTGATGGGTGCCATTAATTATTAGTGGAACATAAATTAGTTTACTCAATCAATTGAGGTGGCGTATGGTTCGTGAAATTGAAATTTCGGAATTCTAAATTTTAAGAAATTTTAATTCTTAAAAATTTAAAATTTCAGAATTTAAAATATCTTTGCATGTTTGGTTGACAGAAATCATAATATTTAAAATCTTTCATTTTGTTTATTATTGCAATTTTTTTAGGAAGTGACGGATAGGGTGTAAAAAAACCCGACCCGGCCCCGAACCCGATTAAGCCTAATCGGGTCTGGTTAATCGGGTCAACAAATTTATTCAGGTTTATTCGAGTCAACCCGAATAACCTCGACTCGACTTTGACCCGACCCGAATCGACCCGAACCCGATCAACCAGACCCGACTGACACCTCTAGTGACGGATTTCTTTTAATAAAAAAACAACAAAACAAGAAAAAATACAACAAAAACAAGAAAAGAAAAAATGTTAATAAAAAAATGTTTCCATGAAAATTAAAATTTCTCCCTTTTTGTAGCCATTTTAATTTTTCTTATTTTGGCAATTTATAAAATAAAATTTTAAATTCTTTCATTTGACATGCTAAACATAATATTTAAAAAAGAGTAAAGTGCAAAAATCATCCCTGTGGTTTGTCAAAAAACTGTCTACGTCTCTCGTTAAAAAATTTCGTAAAAAAATTTGATTTTTTTTACAAAATTTTTAAAAAAAAATCGTACTTTTTAAATTTTTAAAAAATATGTTTTTTATTATTCGTAAAAAAATATAAACTTTTTAAAAAAAAAAATCTTCCTTTTTAAATTCTTAATTTTTTATGTTATTATTCGTAAAAAACATAAAACTTTTTTTTTTAAAATTTCGAACGATTGAAAATCTTAAATTTTTCTATAAAATTTAGACTTTTTTCGTACTTTTTTTAAAAAAATTTTAAAATTTTTATCGTATTTTTTTAACAAAATTATAATTTTAAAAAGTTCGAATTTTTTATAATTTTTTAAAAAAAAAGTTGAAAGTTTTTTGCGAATAATAACATTAAAAAATAAGATTTTAAAAAGTAAGATTTTTTTAATTTTTTTTAAAGAAAGTTTATATTTTATTACGAATAATAACATAATTTTTTTTTAAATTTAAAAAGTACGAGTGTAAAAAAATCAAATTTTCTTAAGAATAATAACGTAAATTTTTTAAAATTAAAAATAAAGAAAAAAAAATATAAAGAAAAGGTTCACTATACATCCATGTGACAGCAAAAAGACAAAAATATCATCCTTTTTAAACCCACGTTAGTACTTAACGGAGAAAAAATTGTACCGTTAGTCCAAGGGATCTATCGTGCCTCAAAACATTGACGGGGGGATGTGTTTTGGGTAAATTTTTAACGAAGGACGTGGGACAGTTTTTTGACAAACCAGATGAATGATTTTTCACTTTACTCTTTAAAAAAAAAATCAAATGCCATAAATTCTCGACTTTTCTCTAATCTAGACTAGTGGTTTATTCTGGAACTTTAGGAATCGATCATTTTTGAAGAATCTTCCTCCAAGAATTCGAATATTTGAATAGCTATAGTTTTTGGCTTTCAATTGGTTTAAAAGGTCCGTTGTCATAAAAACGACGTTTTTCCTATATTCTTGAGGAGATTGGTTAAAAAATCCCCAATTTATTTCCTTGTAATTGTTTTCTAGCTCCTTGCTAGTTTAATAAATTTTTGCCGTTAAAAAAAAAATGCCATAAATTCTCATAATATAACCCCATCACCAAACGCATACCGTATAAATAATCTTGGTTGCCTAGGCACCGACAAACATACACCGTTGGACTGCATTTTAAACTTTTAGAAATAAAATCAAAACTTCTTAACCAATTGCAGATGAAAGCACCATATTGGACCCAAAGCTGTAGATAATCATTTTGGGGAAAAGTTGGATGTTAGATTTTTTTTTGAACGACAAAAGGAATTTTATTAAAAATAATGCTAGAAAGAAACTAGCAGACGATACACGCAAAAACGATCCAACAAACAAAGAACGAAAAGGAACAGAAAACACTAACGAAACAAACTCGCAAAACAACCAAAGGCTATTAGAATAAGAAAGATCCCACCATGGCGCCAACTGAATTAACTCCCATGAACGAAACCGAACACCCGAGGCATCATACCAAAAAGCGATCTAACCGGCATCCTTTGTTTGTCTCGATAAGGCATTATGAAGAAGAATAGCTTCTTTAACGTTGCCATAATAACTCCAAATCTGAAGATCGCTAGGAAAATAATCTTTCCACGAACGTAGTTGCGCGAGAGAGAACAACCCGTGTATATTTCCATTGGGGTCTCTATAGCTCCATCGTTTATCAGAATCTATCTCGTCACTAGTTAGAGGACCAATATAATCAATCCACGAAGAACCAGACTCAGCAGCAATATTTAAATCATTACCCGGGGGTGTAGATGGAGGCGCAATGATGGAGTCTTTTTCAGGAGCAATAACTGGCGTAACATCCTCATTATCATCAGTGGTAACATTACCACAATCACCCTGAGAATGAACTCCAAGAATCTCACCAGCATCATCTTCCAAATTCTTTTCCATGCAATCCTTAATACACCCATCATTATACAAGACCGAATCATCACGAATCTCGCCTTCTTCAAAGGAGTCCACAAGATCACTTTCCACCCCACGAACATCCTCCTCTCGCAAAACCCGACTAGAAGGCGACACCGAATCATTGTTAACATTCTTAGGGGAATCTGAATCACAACTATCGACATCCAAATGCTCCTCATTTTCCAAACTTTCATCCAAACTAGGACCCTCTGCATCCTTCCTTTCCAGAGGATTAGACTCGGAATTGACCTCCATCGATTCAATATTGGGCGCCCAATATGCAAACTCAGTAGCGATAATACGATAAGTCCGATTACGATATGAAACTATAAAGGACTCTATCACACGATGTAAAGACTCTGTAAGGACACAAACCTTCCCATGAGACATTGGTCCATCACTTACCATATCCGTAAACACGCTGCTTCCCCACCGACCACCCAACTTCTTATAAACCTCTGGAGCCCATGATGCCAATGGCAGACCCACCAGGTCTATCCAAACACATCTTTCATCTGGAATAAAATCGTGAGAAACATCTTTGAACTCCAAAAATATCTCTTTTAACGCCTTTGAAGTCTTGACGCTTTCCACTTGATCCATAGAGTCGAATTCCAACCAAACCCAACGTCCCCCAACATATCTAAGACCAACATCATCGAATCCCTCAGAAGACATATGTTTTAGAAGCTCTGAAATGACACTTAAATCTTTAACTTTAGCAAGAATACTACGCTCCATACCATCCAAATCAATACAATCGTCTACCGAGATAGACATCACCGCTTCATTACCCGCTTCCTTATATACCTTGTTACAATCCGACACCCCCACAGATTCTGCTCCAGCATTACTTGTACCGTATTTGCCCGACATGTCCACTGATTTGTTGCCCAGGACCGCTTTAGCATACGAGTTAAAAGACTGAAAAATATTTTCGTTGATACTAACAGATTGAGAGTTCGAACCTACACTGGGTTTGCCGTCCCCAGAACGTTCCACAGGTCTATTATAAGTTCGACCATACTTCGCCACATCGGCAAATAAATGAAAACCACCCATCCATGCCGTTCTTAGATTGGAAACTAACTGATTGATATCATTAACGTTTATAAAACGTACAAAACCAAATCGATGACCCGATTTGGATCTCTTTGCAGCTATGTAAACATCGATCACCACACCCCATTTGTTACAAATATCCCAAAGATCTTGGACCGACGCATTCCATGGGATATTAGAAACAAAGATTGATGAAAACGACTTATGTTCCTCATGAAAATTAGGATGGGATTTGTTGGGAATACCTTTGTTACGTTGCTCTTGACGACGATTATTATCAAGATGATCGTTCCTTTTGCTTTCTGAATAATTATTAGATCGGTGACCTGTGCCAATTGCCATCGTTATTTAACAACAGAATAGCCAAGATCCGAAAATAGGATTGAAAACGCCTATCATTTGTGAAGATGGGGATTAGGAGGCGTGAGGAAGATGGTTATTATGACAAACAATTGCTAATTCATTATTTGTTCAAAAATATATGAAGGATGAAGATTGTTTTAGGATGAAGATTGAATGTATAGGTTTACACATAACTTCATATAGTTTATTTAAAATTCAACCACTTAATATCTATTATCTACCTTTTTTTTAAGATTTTATTTTCACAAATTTAACACATATATTTTTATGTTTTCTCCACCAAATTTATCGAAGTTTGACGATTCTTTTTCAATTTTTACTTTCAGTAACAATGCTGGATTTTACCATGTGTCAAATTATAGCAATCTAATTGGCCTAATTCTTTCACTTCTTTTTCAATTTTTTACTTTCAGTAACAATGCTGGATTTTACCATGTGTCAAATTATAGCAATCTAATTGGCCTAATTCTTTCACAATAAGATTATTTTAACAAAATACTTTTGAAATGAATTGGAAAAGCGGGCGACGATTACTGGCCATAATCTCATCTAAAAAAAACATTGCCAGCTGAGAACTGTTATGATACAAAATACGATTAGTCTCTAGGATATCTTTTGTCTGACAATTCAAGGCTTTCGACGCACATATCCATGTCAACTTTGTAAGAAGAATCAACAATATGTCTTAAGCGTGTCTGAGCTTCATGATTATAGGATATAGAATCCTTATGGTCCTCGTTCATAAGTACAGGATAGTGCATAGCCTAATACATGCTGTCACTTTTCTTCATCTATATAGAACCTTCTAGTTGATATAATTTATCACTCAAAAAGATTATCAAAATCTAAAAGGGCCCGTTTGGTTGTAAATGGGTGTTAGGATTTAGATTTAGATTTTGATGTACGGTTTGTATATAAAGTAGGAGAGTAAAAAAAATTATTTATATTTTAAATATACATGGTGTTTTGTAAATTAATCTATACCTTTTATAAAAGAAGCTTTTGAAAAAATGATCTTACCTAAAAAAAATCTAAAAAAAAGCACATGGCTAATCCTTAAATAATCAACGTTGTCATTACGTTCATATCGACATTTTAATTCTTCAAGAAAGAATCCATCATACAACTTCTATCGTAGCCTCTCCCCTTCATTAAATTTACTAACCCTAGATCTGTTGAAATCTTAACTGTAATTACTTACCTAGATTTGTTATTCCATAAAGGTAGTAGTTCTTGAATCATAACTCTAATTTATCCATCCTTTAAATTAACCTAAAATACCCAAAAAACAAAAGTCCCGATTCTAAATATTAATTTATAAGAGCGAAACATGATTGTTGAAGGTGGTGATACATATTTATGTAATGAGCCGAACGGTGTATTTGGCGGAGATACAACGACTCCAGCGAAGCTTAAGCTTAAAAAACGCAGACTCATAACTCACCGGCTCAAACAAAGGCTGGATTTAAGGTTGAAATCAATGGTATGTTGTTCGATTAGTGTCTATTAATTCATAATTTTAATTGTTTGAATTGGGGACGTTTGGGTGATTTATATTTCGTGTTCCTATTATTAGTAGTATGAAATGCGGCTTAAGTTTTGTTGTATATCAAAGGCATTTGCATGTTTTTTTCAATAGATTGTTTATGTGGTATATGTATTTTTTTTGCTAACATTCTTGGCGTGGGTCCAAAAGGTGTTATAACACCTTTTCCACTTCTTATACGATAGCGATTATGTTTCATCTGAAAGAGTTCGTGACACATATGCAAATGCGTTGGTAGTGGTTGATGTGGAGTTTTACGATAAAATTTATCAAATTTAATCTTTAACCGCAATTCTAAAGTGTATTAACTTCCTGCATCTACAGGTATACAAGAACAAAGAGCGGCTGCTTCAGAAGCCGTTAGTCACAATAATAGACCAAATGATTTTATGAATCAAGTGACCTCTGTTCCGAGTATAGGTGCTAATGGCCTAAATACTTTAATATGTAAGTGGTTATTCGCCCAGCTACTTGGAGCTTTTAATTTTATAGGTGTTCAGTAATTTTATTTTATTGCAACTACCAATGCAGATATTCATTGTCTAGAAGCACCCCTTATATGTAGTTTAAATTGGTCTAATGTAGAAACTGTTTACGGGGTGTTTGGGTATGTGTACTGCAACTATGCAGCTGTAAGGGTTGTTTGGCTCATATTCTAATATGTTTAAAGTGGCGAAAAGGTATCTGTAAATTTAAATTGAATAACACTTTAAATAGGATGCTCCATACATGTTTGAAACAGCTTATATTAACAAACTGATCTGAAAAGCACAAACAGTAAGCAATCCCAGATTTAGGCGTTTATCAATTTGCTTTGGTTATTGTGCTTACCAATTATATTGAGTGATGTGACATCAAATATATATTGAATTTTTAGTGCTAATTTGGGTGCGTTTTCGGTAGGTCTACAAACTTGCTAAGGACATAAGGAGGCACATCCAGTTAAAGGTGGGACGAGTGTGATTGCTTCTCCTAAAGATCCGATGGTTACATGGATCTACTTTGACAATAGCAGGTACTATGAGTACAGGCTCTCTTACTTGGTCCGTTCTTTAATGCTGGCAGACTTAACTTGCTCTACCAGACTTAACTTTTATACTATCAGTACTAACTATTACTAACAGACTTAACTTTAATACTAACAGTATTAAGTCTGTTTACAATATTTTCCTAACACTACAGGTGTAGGAAAGTATAATAGTGTACATATTAAGGATATCAAATAGCTCGGTTTTAGTGAAGATTTTGATTATTATTAATTAGCTAAGTGAATTGAGATCGATCTTGCAGATATCATCGTAAAGTTCGTACTTTTGTTGTTCTGAAATTTTTTGGTTCGTGTACGATACATTAACAGAAGAATATCGCTGCTCAAGGTGGAAATAATTCAACTACGAGGCCGCCTCTAAATCCGTCTCTATTGCCGACTGCCAATTTTTTCAGGTATAATACTGATTTGTTTTGAAGATTGTGTAGGATGTTGTGACTAGATAGGCCTTTTGGAGTAAGTTATAATAATTGTGTTTGCGACACGTAAATAATTGGAAAAGAGTCTTTGACGATCAGGGTGAGACTTCCTATTTGATAATATAGTTCTGCAAACGCATAAACAGAAAACGGAAGTCCCCTGTGGTAAAGGCTTTTTTAAAGTAAAAAAGAAATGTATCCTAGATTTGTTGAGTTATTTGATTACTTTCCTGCATAGGTGTGGTGGTACACTATTCAATTATAGTGGCACTGCCTATTTACTATAGTTGACAATTGATCATATGTACTGTGAAATATCTCAGACCTACTGCTATATCAGTATGCGTTTAATGAAAAAGCTACAGTAATCTGTTAGATTGTCGACATAAGGCTTAATTTTATTAAGGTTCTTTAAGATTAATGTTTCAATTGTGTGTGGTTAATATGAGCAGGTACTTGAGATTATATGCACATGCATTCGTGTGGGCTGTCTGAGGAGTGTCTACCAGGTTTGAGAAGTTATTAGTGCACTCACAAAAAACATAAGGACAATAAACAAAAAGCTAAAACCTTGGAGGCAAAGTAGAGATAATACCTGTAGATGGTACAGTATTTCGTGATTTAAAGGAAGCTTTCCGTCTATAACAAGGTCCAAGTATCCACGTATCTCCTTCAGTCTAGCATCTAACCCCTTCAAAGCTGCAAGCTTTCCAGTGACCTGCACGAGATACATGAAAACTAATATCGATCAAACACAGCAATCACTGTATATAATATAATTAGAAAAGTTTTCATCGCAACGTGTTGTCAATGTGTGCAGAGCTTGTGTATAAACTGGTGCAACGGTTATAAAGGTGAAGGAAAGATTTTAGAAAAATAGGAGCTTAGTTCTAAAACCGTCAATTATCAGATTAAAAACGTATACTAAATATATTAAGAGAAAAAAAAGACCTCTGTTGCAAGTGTGCTGATAGTTGTATCCTTCACATCTCTCAGCAAGTACTCCACTCCTGTAGAGAGAGAATTGCAAACATCAGTTACCAAAAATATAAGGTATGCCTGCATTTACTATGTCCTTTCAGCTGGTAAAGCTGAAGATGGATACGAAATAAATCGCAAAGATGAATCTTACCAATTTCTTCAACTTCGTGAGCAGCAATTTCAAAGGACACGTGAACAAAGACCTTCTGACTTTTCTAGGTAGCGTTCTGCATGAAATATCCAAATGTAAGTCACGTAACTAAACAAATTAATGTGTGATAAGATGGTTGCTTTTGGATATGAAAGATGACAATACAGCTGATTTATTAATAAAAAACGGATACAAGTATATACAAATGAAGGTCAAACACTATAAACGAGCTCCTCAAATAATTGTACCTCTTTAACCTCTTCAATAGCATAGTAAGCTTTGGTGGGTATTCCCAATTCCTTGGGTTGGACAGCTATTATCACCAATACAGGATTTGGAACAAAGCTGCAGCAACACGATTCACCGGTCAAGACAAAACTTATAGTTACAGAATCACATGACTATGAGTCTATGATTAATAAATATGTATCAAACTCATAAGAGAATGTAGAGATAAAGGACTACTACATATATTTAAAGTGAACAAATTTTGTGTTAAACATCAGTGATAAGGGGTTCATCGTCATACTTAGCACATCGGACCATGTGCCAAACTCATAGCACATCGGTCAAAAAGGGTTGTTTGTTTGCGGGTTTTTATTTCAAAAAGGGCTGCTTGGTTTGCTGTAATAAGGGTTGACTCTTTACATACCGAAGCTTTTAATACAACTAAATAGAAACATATGAGGGTTTTGAGCTTCCACTACCTGAAAAATACATTCTGACACCATGGTTTACTAAAGTAAGATTTAATTCAATTGTTATTTATATAACCATTTGGGGATTTACATGTATGTGTATTTTGGAAATGAATTACTTCGTTCGTTTAATATTATTTTCTGTAAGTTGATTGTACCAAGATTTTTACTCCATAGATTATCATTATTTTTCCTCCAGGAAGAACAAAGGGTGATAGAAGCAAAATTAAGAATAAGACGTCTCATTAATGATGAAGAGGAAAGAATAATAAAAAGGCAAGAAATGAGCTCTTCAAGCGTCATAATGGGACTCGATATTTCTCTGAGCAGGTATGTGTCTGCAAGTGGCTCAATTGGATAGGCCGGATTACGGAATTAAGTAAAAATAGCATAAATAAGACTTGAAGCTAATATAAGCATGTGTTTGGCATCTTTTTTTTGAGTGTCATATCAATTGAATCATCCATGCCATACTTATCGCGATACGTTATCTATATAAAACTATAAAAGCTTCTAAGATGAGTAACGAGCATGAATAATCACAAAAAGTTTTTGCGATCAAACATGACCCAACAAATGCGGCATGACTTTGGCAATTTTATGTTTAAATATCCCACATTTAATCTATTAGTAACTGCAGATTGCTATTCAAATTTAAGAGGTGGTGAATCGACAGCTTCTTTCCCATTTAGACAAACCATTTTACCAAAACATCTGCATAGGAAATCAACATGTGGCAGAGAATATACTTATTACGTAATTATCTATCAGAGCAAACATCACTACGACGTATCATATTTGAAAACAATTAAGTAGAAGTATACAATTGTGAGTATAATGAATGACCAAACATAAGCATTACAACAGTAAGATCAGATAAACATGCCAAATGGATAAACTGAGTTAGTTGGTTCAAATTCAAAGTCAAAGTCAACATCCGTGAGGCATTTGTAACCTGATAATTGCTTATAGAGAAGTGCCATGAGGTCAGGTGAGTTTTTTTAATGCTAATGAATGATTTACTAATGTTCAATTATTGAATTAAGTTGCCACATGTTGGATTTGTTTTGTTAGCTCTAAAAAATGATTCAAATGGATCAATATAAGGTCAGTCATATCATACTTCACTTTTAATTTATGTACTGGAAAATTGTTTAATGTTCTGAAAAGTTCTTTTAAGATAACTTTTCCAGAATATGCTTAATTGTTTTGGTCATATTGGGTTGTGTTGGGGACGTGCACTATACATTGCATTGTTTATACCTCACAAGTTCAAATGGGTAGGTTGGGTTATGGGTCAAAATGGGCTGAGGTTAAAACGTGTCATTTGTAGCAGAAAGACTCGAGTCGGAATCCCCAACATATTTGTCCATTTTTTAAGTTTATAATTAATAAATGACGTGCTAATTCCACTTATTTGAAGTATGCAGTATGAGAGGAACAAAGGTGTTACTTAATGATTTTGGATGCCAAGAAGATTGGAGAGACAAATGCAATTGTCGCAAGACTTCAACTTCCTAAATTTTTGAATGACCTCTTGGATTTCATGGCTTTAGGGCAGCTGCAGATTCGAAAATATAGACTAAACCTTCACTGCACTTTTTTAGAATGTTAAAGAACTGCTCAGTGTTATATTGCTCTTTTGTAATCATATCAAGATTTTATTGCATTCTGGTTGACTTCTAGCAATGGCAACTATAACTTCCAATTCATTAAACTTATGTCGAGTCAAAAGTGAGCAAAAAGTAAGAAGTCAAATAGAATGAGAGCTTTCATAAATGCATCCAAAGGACAACATCTTTTATTATTTGAATGGCAAATGCAATTCTAAAAAAAAGATCACACTATATGTTGTTAAGCTTATCATTCACTTAGTAGTTAGAACATGATATACTCTTATCATCCACTTAGTAGTTGGAACAACCAAAAACTATAACAAACAACTATTGAAATGGAAATGTTTTTTTCTGAATTTTTTTCCGACAATACCTTAAAGCTCCCCGCCCAACGGGCGGGCCTTGAAACTAGTTTGGTAATAAAAGAATTTGACACGTTCTCTGGAATAAAAAAAGATTTAAGGGCTCGTTTGTTTTGTGGTTATGGAATGAACTAACACT
>BQNB010121528.1:0-20445 GCA_026074375.1 Tanacetum coccineum
TCCACAAAACCTGGTGGTGACTTTCGTTGCTAGGTGTTCCGGTGGTGGTCGCCCTAAAATGATAGTAATGAAGACCATGGCGTAGTGTTAGCCGGAAAGTAGAGATACTGGGGCGGTGGAAGAATCACTCATCTGTATGAGAAACATGTAGATATGTTGCGTATAAAAAACAAAGAGAAAAAAAAAAGAAACAGACTGGGCCTCAACCTAGCCAGAAGCCCAAATATTTGCCGGGAGCCCAAGACGCATAATACGACGTCGTCGTCACGCAAATGAGTATATTGTTGTAGGGGTGAGCACGGTCCAAGGACCGGACCGACCTTGGACCAAGACCGAAACTAGCCAAAACGGCGGACCGAGGACCGGACCGAAATGGTACGGTCCGGTCCTACACGCATCGGGTTTTTGGTCGGACCGGACCGGACCGAGGACCGAAATACCTTCGGTCCGGTCTTCCGGTCCGGTATGCTCACCCCTACCTTATCCCACATTGAATGAGTGAAGGAAACATGAGATATGAAAGTCACTATAAAAATAAAAGCTTATGTAAAAGTTAAAAAAAACATGATTAAAAGCATGAAACAAATATATACTATTATTATTTGTTTATGAATATGTTTTTAAATTTAAGTTAGCTTTTATATGTTTTATTTTGAGTACTAAAACAGGCATAAGAACTCGCGTGTTGTGGCGGGGCTAATTTTTTTTACTTAGGGTAGGCGGTTTTTTTTTCGCGCCGTTTATTTTAAAGTTATTAAGTACGCACGTTGCTGCAGGGTGTTATCTTTATTTTATTTTTTATTTATTTTGTGCGGGATTATTTTTTCGGTCTCATGGTTAATAGTTTTTTTTATATGGGCCTATGTATTGGGCCTCATGGCGCGGATATTTTTTTATCTGAATAAAGTCAGTATTTTGTAAAAAAAATTATTATGTTGTGCCGAACAATTTTTTTTTTTTAATATATATTTTTGCGGGTTTATTTTTTTGGTCTCATGTTCTATAGTGGTTTTTTTTATATGGGCTTATGTGTTGGGCCTCATGGTGCGGGTGATCTGAATAAATCAGTACTTTTGTAATTTTCTTTTTTTATTTTGTGCCGAGTATTTTTTTTATTGCGTATTTATAAAAAAATGGGCTTGCTCAAACTGGGAGCCCGTTGGGTCGAACACTGTAGCAGCTACAGTAAAATGAATAGTAACAAAAAAAAGAAAACGCTGTTGTATTACTTTTCAAATATTTTGGTCTCATGTTTTATAGTGGTTTTTTTTTTATATGAGCTTATGTATTGGGTCTTATGGCGCGAGTATATTTTTATCTGAATAAATCATTACTTTTGTAATTTTCTTTTTTATTTTGTGCCAAGTATTTTTTTTTATTGCGTATTTAAAAATAAAAAAAAATTAAACCGGCCTAAACTGGAAGCCTATTGGGCCGAACACTGTAGCAGGTACACTAAAACCAATTGTAAAAAAAAGAAAACGCTGTCATAGTATTACTTTTCAAATGTGTATGAAGATAATTGTTATTTTCTTAAAAACGAGGGATGCTACATCCACAAAAAGATTCACAAAAGAAGTTTTACAAAATGATGTGGCATGCATTAATAGGATACATGTCATTTTGTGGAAATTTTGTGGAAGTTATTTTGTGGATGTAGCAATTCTCCTTAAAAACATAGTGCAATACAAATATACAATACCATGATTTTTACATCACTTAGGAAACATGATACAACACTATTTACAAATAACATCATAGAACTTAGATATTGCATCACTCAAGAAACGGAAATATGTAACTCTCCAGATGGCGCTAATTATCAACGGAGCGACAATAATCCAAAAACCAGCCACGAATCCAATCGTTATGCTAATAACCAACCCCCAGTCTGTTCTACTTGAACCATTATCATCACCTCGTTGCCGGTCTCTATCCGATGAATCGACTTGACAACTTTTAGAGACTGGCTCTCCACAGAGTTTGTTGCCGAAGAAGCTTGACTTAGTGAAACCTTGGAGCTGTGTACTTAACGGGATTGGTCCAGTCAAATTGTTGTAGGACACGTTAAAGCTACTCAAGAAATTTAAGCGCGACAAGCTTATAGGAAGCTCGCCAGAAAGATTGTTGAGTGATACATCAAAGGATTCAATTGCTTTCATGTCTCCAATTTTTTTCGGAATCTCTCCAGTCAATTGATTTCTTGACAAATTCAATGTTTGTAAAGCATTAAAGGCCGTAACCTCAACTGGGATTTGTCCAGACAACCTGTTGCTAGAAAGGTCCAAAATCATAACTAGTCTTAGAATAGTGCGATATTGGTCCTCTCGTCCCTTGGTCACTAGAGATGCACTACCCAAAAGGTCAGTACCAAGAATCGATAAGGTTAAAATCCGACCATTTGTGACGTCTTCTTTTCCTGAGAGAAAACCGAATTTGTTGAAGCAACTTGGAATCTTTCCTGATAAATTATTATTAGCGAGGACCAAGATCTTAATTGTGGTAAGATTGCAAAGCTCGTGCGGAATATCTCTATCAAATTTATTTGAACGGAGGTTGAGAATTCTTAGACTAGAGAGTCCTGACCCGAACCATTTTGGAATTTTTCCCACAAGTTGGTTTCTAGCAAGTTGAAGAATCTCTAAGTTGGCCAAGTTCCTTAGGGAAGCAGGCAATGTTCCAGAAAGCTTATTGTTGCACAAGTTCAATGATCCGAGTAAAGATAATGATCCCAGAGATGTTGGAATGACACCAGACAGATTGTTGTTCTCCAAGTTTAAGACTCCTAAAATCGGCCACTTCAACCAACAGTCAGGAATGACACCTGACAATTGATTATTAGCGAGATTTAGAAAATCAAGAATTTCCCCACCATAGAAACACAACAAAGGATGTAGCGATCCAACAAAGAAATTATTTGATAAATCAAGGACGGATATTGATGAGCTTTTTGAGAGTTTTGGCAATTGCCCGCTGAAGTTATTAAAACTTAAGTCGATGACCGAAAGTGTTGGAGGGATACCAAACATGTTGCCTTGGATATTATTTTGTGACATATTTAAAACGGCTAGATTGGGAATCGATCTCCAAAATGACTCAGGGATGGTTGAAGAAATCCTTGTGTTGCTTATGTCCAAATATTCTAAATCACTCTGAAACGCTAGCCACGATGGAAAAAGGGGCCCCAAATCACAAAATTTTAAATTCAACTCTCGGAGGCTGAAAGATGGTTTCCAATTTTGAACGTGTGGTCTTAGGGTCAAGTTGTTGCTTATCGCCCAAAAAACTTTCAATAGAGCTAGCTTCTCAAAGTGAGCTTCTGTCACAACACCAGATAGCCGATTATAAGAAAGGTCTAAATAGTTCAACTTGGAAAGTTGACCGAGGCTATCAGGAAGGCTACCATTCAGCTGGTTAGTTCGCACATCTAACATCTCCAATGACGACAAATTTCCAATGGAATATGGAATTGATCCCGAAATTAGATTCTCTTTAAGAGACAATGACTTAAGAAAAGTTAGTCTCCCTATAGAATCTGGTAGACGACCGGACACTTCTGAGTATCCAACGGATAAGGTCTCCAAGCGAGGTGATTTGCACTCGAAAAAACTTTGAAGGAGGAATGTTAAACTAATATTATGAAAATTGTTTCCTGCGATATCAATGTTTCTCAGATTGCAAAAGTTGCCTAATGACCTAGGAATAACCTTGCTGAGTTGATTTGTTAACATATAAAGGCTTTGAATGGAAGTGAGATTGTGAAGAGAGACTATACGTGAACTTGATACACCGCAATAACTGATATCTAACGAAATGAGATTACTACCTACACTAGACAATCCTTCTAAAACTGATGAAGAATTCATGAAATCGTTCCCTTGGACATGAAGCAACTCAAGAGAAGTCAAGTTACGAAAGCTATAATTACTACTAGGAATAGGACCGTGTAAATTACACCCATTTAAATCCAGTGAAACTAAACTTGTTATACTGAAAATCCATGGTGGCATGAAACTGTTATCAAAAGAGTTATCAGAAAGATCAAGCACCAAAAGGGATGTTACGTTAAAAACACGAACATGTGAATATATATTCGAGAGTAGACAACTTGAGAGGTGTAGTTTTAGCAAAGAGGGAAGGGATTTGATCACCTGAAACCAGTCAGTGGCTTTGCTAAGGTCCACACCACTCATATCCAAGTGATTCAACAAGCGGAGACTTGACAACCATTGCAAATTCAGCATTCTAGTTAGTTCAGATCCATAAGAATCATCATGAAAGCTTCCAAGAGAAAGAACTTCCAACTTTGAAAGATTTCCCAACTGATGAGGGATAATTCCACCAAATCTAGAACTCGAGAGATTAAGATATCTCAAGTTTGTAAAAGTACCCATAAAGCTTGGAATTTCGATTCCACCAAAATCGTTGCAACTCAAATCCAAATGTTTGAGCTGTTTCAGATTTAGAAGTGATGGACTTATGTCCCCTCCTAACATTTGTGGTGCGGTTGCATCGTATTCTTTAGGAGTTGTATAATCATCAACACGACAATGACCATCAAGTCCAGGAAGATGGATCTGATGTACATGGCCAGTATAATTATCACAAACAATACCGACCCAACTGCAACATTCTTCCTCAAGACCAACCCAAGATGCAAGCTTGTTTGGGTGATCAATGAGGCCGTTTTTGAACTCAAGAAGTGCTTCTCTCTCCACGTCTTTGCATAATACGTTGTTACTCGTGTTTTTACTAGATAAGCATAAATGAATAAAGGTAATAAAAAGCAGAAATGACATGTAGCATGAAGGAGTACTCATATTGATTGATGATGAGGTTTAACTTACATAGGGGCATTGGATTGTATTTATACTCGGAGATCATATAATTGGAAGATATCTTCTTATCTTTTATATAATAAAAGAATTACATTATTTCGGAGTTTTCTATCAAATTGAATCATATGAATTTAAAAATTAGACCAATCAGAACGCTTGATTTTGCCACGTAGGCAAAATCGTGTGATCTGATTGGTCAATAAAAAGTTAAAATTAAATCGATTTGGTCAAAATTAAAAATTTGTGGTGGAGAAATACGACGAGAAAAAAAACACATAAAAATATATGTGTCAAATTTGTGAAGAAAAAAACTTGAAAAAAGTGGAGGTAATTAATAAAAATTTAGTGATTTTTAATTTTAAATAAATTATATGGAGTTAAGTGTAAATTTATAAATTTACATGTTTTATTATAACTTTAAAAAATAAACAAATAACCCCTTAAACTTTATACCCGTAGACTTTATATTTTAAAATATTACAAACGTAAACAATTTTTTACTTCCAAACAAAGATTTAACAGTATCTAATCACATCCCAAATCTACCCGAAGACTTTTTGATGGATTTTTCATTGTCGGTCTGAAATTATGTTGTACAACCAAATAGAAAAACACCGAAGCACATAAAATATCATAAATTAATAAAAAAAGGTTTTCTAGCTATTCATTGATGTGTTTGAAAGAATTGCATTTTTTTTCTTTTTGTTTAAATAACGAACTAAAATTCAAACATCAAAATTCTCAAAAAATCTTTATCCATTGACATTATGTATGCTATAAATACATATATAACAATCTACGTACTATATATCTTAAAAAAAGTGTTTGTGACGAAAAAATGGTAAAACTCTTTTTAATTGTAATATATTAAAGATATTACAATAGGTAAATCATTGCTTAACCAAAACATATTGTATGTATCGAAACATAATACTTAATTGGTTTTTTTAGTTTTCTAAATTATAATAAATATTGACTATTTTGATAACTCAACTGATGCTTTTAAATTCGATTGCGAAGCTAAATTTTACATGTTTTAACACAAAGTATGACCATTAAATTAAGTATACTACTCAATAATGCAACTAGAAAATCATAAAACATATACAGATAACAACAGCATACCCACGGTAAGCATAGACCAGGCCTCCAAGTGAGGTTAATGTTTCGAATATAACGAGGAGAAAATTAATCGAATGTTCACGATGAGCCACTTCGGTCTACCTAAAAGAGTAGATTTTTGGGTAGAGATGATCGCTCACAATGTCGAGTTAGTTAATAGAGTAAATCAAAAGATAAAAAAAATTATACTGTATCCTCAAGCACATATAATATATATAAGAATATGAATCTATCCCTCTTCATATGATTTCGATAATACTCTATAACATAACTTATAAAACAAAATAAAAATAAAAATCATACATGTATTTAAAAAAACATAATGTCTAAATCTCGTGCGTGCACGGGCATTAAAACTAGTGTGTTGAGTGGACATAAATGCTTGGAATTTTTGCGTGCATGAGGATTATTTGGGTGTATGGTAAAGTCACTTGATGATTTAAAAAAAAAAAGGATGTGTTTTTACTGCAAATGTTATGTGGGGCCGTAACGGTTTCCAACCCTTTCCTTGCCCAACCCGTACGTCTACCTAATCAAATTCGAACCCTACTACATTGTGAGGACATGAGGTATTTTATCATTAGACAACTTTGGTGGTGGTTACTGATGATCCAGAATTATGAAGACGAATGTTCTCAAATACATCCAACTACCATAATCCAACAGTTCCCTTTATGTGACTCATAATTAAGAATAGGGTAAAACTGTATAACTTGAAATTGAGTTATAAGTAATATAAAGATTGAGTCAAACTGGTCTGTACTATCGTTCACTTGCTATATTTAGTTATTTACCCATTTGACTCTTCTTATATAGGGTTTTAATAAAGCTAGCTATCTCTTGACTCAATTATTTGATACTAACCAGATTCGTTCATTTTTTTTACTGTTTTAACTTGCATTCACATACACGTACTATATCTTCTCAAACCCAAAGCCCATCTCATACACCATAGCAGTGCAGGAAGTAATTTATCAAGTCAACCGTGAGTCTAACGCTTACAGTATGGGTCCTATATGTTGATTGTGTTGTAATTTACGGAAAACATCTATATATTTTTTTACATACAACCCAATAAAAGGTCTAAGTCTTAATCACGTAAGCCACAACTCTTGCCAACCACCAAGAGTTTTTATCATCCTGATTCGTGAGGGCGAGTGATTTAATGGGGCTTCATGGATCTTGTGAGATAACGGGTATGTTTGGCGAAGATAGCGTATCAAAGAAGCAAGTTGTTTGTTTTGATAAAGCGTTTGGTAACATAGCTGTATAATTAGTAAGTGGAAACACTAGTTGCTCGTAAATGTTACTAGAAGTAGCATTTTGATTTGGAGTGTTTAGAAAAGAAGGAATGCTAGTTGCTTGTTTCCAAACAAGCATTTTTGTGCAAAACGCTAACCGCTAGTTGCTAGTTGCTCCAAAACGTTGCTAAGCGCTTGCTACCAAACATACCCCTTTATGTGAAACCCGAGATTTACCTGGCAGGTCACTAAATATTACTCGAGACGTTCTCGTTATCTCAAAAGCATTTCTTTTTCTTATGTGACAATGACATACTCTTGTTCAATATATAGCATATCCATTAGACGACTACAATTACTTAATTTCTCGCTGACACCCATTGTATCAAGCATTAATTAGGAAATTCACTCATATATTTATAGTATACCTCGTTATCTTTTCTTTTCAGAAAAAAAAAAGTTAAAAGATAAGTTCAATTTTTGTCCCATTCTGCAATCTACAGCCTGAAAACGGTATGCCATTTTCCTAACTGTACTGTTGAGTCGTTTTTTGGGTAGGGTCATGCGTGTACGTTCCTAATGACTAGTAAAATTATTGTGGTTGTATGACTTGTATTTATTGTGGTTGTGTTTTGGTCTGTGAGTATCAATAGGTCCAAACCTTGTAGATATTTTGCTAACGTTTCACATTTTGCATCCCTTGCACAGGTCTATCATGGTGTTTTGATTAATAAAAGGGATTTCCTACTTCTAAAAAATAATTTTTACTACTTTTAACTAGCTGTCATTACTATTTTTACATCGTATGTATGTTTAATATGGAGGAAAGGAAGTAAAGAAGAAATGGAAAAATAAATACACAAGCTGATCTCCAAATAATGTAGTGGTTTGAATAGGATAGTCATCCAAGCCACACTAAGTTGCAACAATGGACCATAAAGACTTTGTACGTGATGATAGAATCAACAAATACGTGTTGAGCAGTTTCAATAGCATTATCCCAAGAAAAATGATTTGTATGCCTAAAATTTACACTTAAAAATAGACTTAAAGATGTGATTGGTTAATTTGAAAAATTAATTTGTGAGAAATGATGAAAGAGAAAATGTGTATTACACTTGTTAAAAAGTGAATGGTGTAGGTCTATTGTTAGGTCTTATTGTTAGGCCTAAATATCATAACTCTTATCACAAATCGGGCATCGAGCATCAAGGTTGTAGTGGGTGGGGTAAGTACTATTTTCCACTTGCATGTTCTTGTCCATTTGCAAACCCAAAACTTCAAAGTGGTATGCCCATGCATGGGTCCCTAGCTAAATCGATGTCGAATGACTTTCTATTCTGAAGCTTTGGGTGCGCTATGATTGACTTTGAAGTTTTAGCTAAAAGACAATGCAAGCACATCGACTATCCCGGTCTAGTATATATTTGGTTTCAGCTGCGCAAAAGATATGTTTTACCTTTGCTCCTCTGTTACTTAACTCCCATAACTGTCGAAATTGTTTTTACTTAACAGACACAGTGACGGAACTTGAGCCGTTTCGTTGGGGGCCGAAATAATTCTAATGTAACGTGTTAATTTCTACTATAAAAATCACCCATGTAAGTAAATACAAAGAAAGAGGAGAACCCAATGCCAAAATGATCAAGAGTTGAACCAAAGCTCGACGACATTAAAAGGAACCTAGGCGCTGAAGATGGGCAAGAACTGAGGATCAAACCTAAAGAAATTGGAACTAGTTACAATATTTTAATAAACCACGCAATCATAAGTAATCTTAACTCTTCATGGATTAGTAAAGTAGTGGAGGAGATTCGTTTGATACCTCCTACAAATTAGGAGAATGAGTATATAGAGGGTTTCTGATATGTGACTTTTTCAACATGCATTTATTACAATAATAGTTTACTTATTGAAAGACCAAAACACCATTACACACGTAAACTTTTTATTCTCATGAAAGTGATAATAACTGAAACTCAGATTTTTGGGGGGGCCACAACCCCTCCCTGCCCCAAAGAAGTTCCGTCACTGCAGACACATCTGGGCTTTTGAACATACCAAAAACACAATTTCTTTTTTGTATTGCTTTGTTCTCTTGTGCCTAGAAACAAAGTGTTTTTTCTTCTTGAATTATCCCGATAAGGATTTCGTGATACCCATGCACCAATAGGGTCGAAATACTTTATACGGAAAGTGACGTTACACGTTCAAGCATGATATCCAAGATTATCATCACACCCTAACTCAATTTCTAACATAGACTACCCGTTGTAAGAGATCATTAAGGCGTGTTGTTGCCTATGCGGCAATCAGACGACACGTCCTCTTTACTACACTCACCTCGGACGACGCATGTTAGGGGAGAAAAGAGGAGAACGCGGTCGTCTCGACAACCGAGTCTTAGAGGTGTGTTTGTATGTTGTGTGTGTCCTTTTGGTTTTTGTGGGGTATATTTGTGCTTAAGTGGGTATATTTTGAGTGGTGAAGCTGGTTGTGTTATTACACTAAGTTGTAAAGAGAGAAAATAATATGGTGCTGACGTGACGGTGATTAGTCGTTTGTGATGCTCTCTTATTACCCCCTATCCTTATGAGGTTGTGTTATGGTATGTGCAAGTCCACACGGTCTAAACCTTGTAGGGTTTTTTTTTGAACTAGTTGACAACTAGCTCTAATTAACAAAATGCTACGAGTACTTTTTAAACAATGAAATAAAATGAAAAGGTATAATGTTATTGGTACACTATACTTTGGACAAATAAGAAAATGTATGATGTTCACTCAAAATAAAACCAATGTTAGATCAGTATTAATTTTACAAAATGCTTTAGTACAAAGAAAAAAAATATCTAAAAATACTTACATAATCAAATTTGTTTTGCAACTCTGATTAACGTAATTGTTATATTTCGGTTTACAACATGTTCAAAATATATGTTTCACCCATGGATCATAAAGACTTAGGGGCCGTTTGGTTCACAGAATGTTTTTGAAGGAATTGTAATCTTCAGAACGAATTGTAATTTGGTCTAATTGTAATTCAATGAATTGGAATGTGTTGTAGTTGTAATGTGTTGTAATTGTAATTGATAAAATCTGTGGATGTGTTTGGTTGACTCGCAACGTAATGTAATTCAATTTTTTTTATCAAAACTAAAAAAATTAATATAAGAATAATTAAAATAATAATAATAATAAATAGTAATATTAATAATTATTATTATAAGAAAAAAAATAATAAAATAATACATAATAAAATAATAAAATAATAATAATAAATAATAAATAATAATAATAACAATAAATTAATAGTAATAAAATAATATTAATAAATAATATTAATAATAAATAATAAATAATATTTATAAATAATAATAATAATAATAATAATAAATATTAAATAAATAATACTATAATAATAATAACAATAATAATAAAATAAAAAATAAAATAAATAAAATAAATAAATAAATAAATAAAATAATAATAACAAATAATAATAATAATAATAAATAATAATAATAATAAATAATAATAATAATAATAATAATGAATATTATTATTAATAATTATAATAATAATAATAATAATAATAATAATAAACATTATTATTATTATTATTTTAATATTTTTATAATAATAATAATAATAATAATAATAATAATAATAAATACTGATGATTTAAAGTATAAAATACTGAATTACAACGTAATTCAAAACTTTCTATCCAACATCCTATGTAATCTGAATTCCCTCTCTTAATGTAATTGTAATGACTGAATTACAATTACAACGCAAACCAAACAGCCTACGTAATGTAATCCGAATTACAATTACAACCTTTTGGCCAACCAAACAGGATTGTGATGTAATTTAGATTACAATTACATCACATTACGTCCAATTACGGCGAACCAAACACCCCCTTATGATGATACAATCAACAAATAACTGTTGAAGAACTGTTGATTACTATAGTCAATAATGTCTGGATGAAACTGGCAAGCCTAACGGCGAAGAACTCAAGCAAAGCGGAAGAAATGAGGGTCCGTTTGGTAGGTGCATGTGTGGAATGAGTAATGGATATGACAATCATAAAAGATGTTTGAAGTGGGGTAATGCCTTTTGGAAACCTATGTAGTGGGAGGTGATTTGCACACTCCATTTTTTGATCCATACACTCTAAAATATATGTCATGACAGTTATACTCTCACACCACTTTACGCTTTTTTTAACCCATTACTTCTATGTAAGGATATAAATGTCATGACACATATTTTAGAGTGTATGGATTAAAAAATAGAGTGTGCAAATCACCTCCCCTATGTAGTGAGGGTATCCTCATATCATGCTATAATGGTGGGTCTCACCATTCCTTATTCTTCCTCCATAGTTTCTTGATATATTTTAATATATTATAATTTTTTTTCCTCTTCCGTTTATTTGAATTATTTGAGGGCCTACTAGAATTATTTTTATTTTGTTAGGCACACAAAAATTAAGATACCCACATTTTAAAATTCACACCAAACACTAATAATGGTATCTTCAATCACATACCACCTTTTAATCAAAACCATACCGATAGTGATTCTCTTTAGCATACCAAATGCACCCTGAGTAAAAAGTTGGCGGGTATCAATGAACATGAGGAAAGGCAGTGAAATATTGATTGACGTTTGGAATAATAATCTATGCACACAACAAACAAAGTGAACCAAATTCTAAGGTCTATGTTTGGGACAATGATGGAGTTAAATATGCTCTTTATTGATTGCCTGCCTGATGTGTGTCATGAAACAAGGCAACTAGTGTTGGGTTTTTACAACTTTTAACCATTAAACTCACGAGTACGCAGCGGAAAGTAAATACGTATAGAATAACATATTTAACAAGGGAATCAAGAAGGTGTGTACCTTTTAGCAATAAATGAACCACCGTCTTGAATATACGCTTATGTATAACAGCACGCGAAACCAATAGGATCAAAGTATGATCCCTCTACTTCAACACACACAATACGTTCTTAGCAAACAACGAGGTATGCTAGTACTAGTAGTGTTTAACAAACAATCTCCTTTGTTCTTAAATCAATCAACACACGAACAAAACCACCACGGTTGTGGTATTCGATCGCAAAACCAAAACTCTAAGGGTTCTTTGGTTCAATTGCACGACAAGGAGAAGAAAACCGAAAACCCTTTGGGTTTTTGAAATCGGTCGACCAAAGGGAGAGAGCAAGGAGAGATTTAGGGTTATTGATTTTCAAGCATTAGCAAATAATGAACCCCAAGACCTCCTTTATAACCCTTATGACTTGGCTTGCAAGTCAAGCACTCCCACCTCCTCTAGGAGAGGTGTTCGGCCGACCTAAGGAAAAGAGGGGCAAACCGCAACTTTCCTTTTCCCGGTTTTGCATATTAGTCCTTTAACTTTTAACGACTAATATTAATTCTCGTTAAACTTTTAACGATCGTTTGTTAAATCACTAATTAATATATTACTTTAATATATTAATTCGTTGTTCTACGTATTAACGCGTGCGTCCCCGTAGGCTCGAATAGATTTCCGGACATATATTATTTATACGTGGACATATTCTAACAGCTCCCACTTGGACATGTATAAATAATATAATAACATTGGTAAGCGTCTAGCAACATGCCAATGCTCCTAGAAATATTCGAGTGTGGTTTCATAAAGACACGGATAAATGATTTATGAATTTACAATCCCTTTGTTTTAGATACCGTGTTAAAAATGGATATGGATCAATGTCATTCCATTATTTAACGATTATGTTTCTCGTATATGTAACTAATCAAGATTACCGAAAATCAATGAGACATATCTTCATGAGATTTCGGGTACGGCTATACACACATATGATTAATCAACGAGGGGCCCAGTGGAATCATTCTTCAACTATTGAAGGAATAAATTCTTTGTTGACTACAAGTGTCTAGTCACCACGTTTCACAATCACTTCTGAAATAGCCCTTATTAGTCACCTTTTTCAGGATAACTTAAACTAGATCAAGAAGGATTATCCACACATGCAAGACCTACTTGCATCTCAAGTCTAAGGATTTAGTAAATAAAATCACTTACAAGATTTACTTGATGACGACGATCCATAAAGTAATATTCTTGTTAGTTGGGGAAATCCAATATTCATCTTATGAATATTATGTGAGTTTGGTGGACACATCCTTTAATATCCAAGATATCACCAATCACTCATATTTGTTTTAATTTAACAATATTCTCAAATTTGTTAGACCCGTCAATGGATAATTAAGAAATAACAAATATTATTCATAGGGATTTAAACATGCATGATATAATGAACATAAATTATAATACCAATAACAAAAATAACCAAGTATCATTATCATAAAAGTAAAATTGTTTAAACATCCTTATCAAATACTAAAACACAGATCTACATGAAACTACTAGCTAACGATAATCCTATCTCCGAGCCATGTTGAGTAAGTTTTACCCCTTAGGTAAAGAAATCCTTCGTAAAAAGCTGATCAGCTAGATTGTCAATCTGTGTGACTTTAAAAATTTATCTCACCACACACATTCAATAAGCACTCGGTCAAACATAATGGTATCTTCTTAGATAGTTCTGGACGCCTTTCTAAAACCCCCTATTCTTAGCAATAGAAGTGCGGCAGAATTGTCGCAAAACATCTTAATCGTTTTCGTTTATTGTTTGTACTATGACCAAGCCCCTGAAATAAACTTCCTAATCAAAACAGCTTCCATTGCAGCTTCTGAAGCAGCAATATATTCAGCTTTTGTGCAGACATTATGGTAGTACTTTGCTTGGAGCTCTTCTAGTCCACTTACTGCGCTCTGTTCAAAACGAAAAAAACGATACCTTGTCTGAGCTTGATATTCGTCCTCTGTCACTTCCAAATCCATCAACGCATTAGCAATCAAACTCGAAGTTCAGCTTCTAGGATTTCCACCATAATCCAAAAACATTATATTTAGTATTTCTTAAATACATAAGAAAATATTTTCAACAACAGTCCAGTAAGGTTCATTAAATTCTGTTGGAAAGCAGGCTTGTTATATTTGCTCGAACGCAACATCAGGTCTAGTTGCATCTTACTGCATACATAATGGACCCCGACAGCCGAAGCATAAGATACATTTTGCATACGTTTCATTCACCTCGATCAGGTGTTGAAGCAAAACCATGTAATATTGTTCAAGTCAAAGTCTTTCTTTGCATGGGGATATTGACCGACATTTGGAATTATCCTTCCTATAACTCTTAAGATCTTATCTAAGTAAGCACTTTGACCTAAGTCCAAAGCAATCGCTATTCTGATCTATCTATATATAGATTTTTGATCCAAGAAAAAATGTTGCTTCCCTCAAATTTTCATAGCGAAACACGTTCCAAGATAATCCTTTACACATTGTAAACTTGATGTGATTTCCCATAATATTATGTCATCAACATATAAGAATGAGGAAAATGTAACATTACTCCCACTAACCTTTTGATATACACATGGGCTCATCAAGATTTGAGCAAAACTAAACCTTTTGATTTCCTCATCAAATCTTTTTATACTAAGCTTTTTTATGCTTTGCTTAAGACCATAAAAGGATCGTTAAATCTTGCTTACATTTTACAGGGATGTTAGGATCGACTAAACCTATAGGTTATACCATATAAATGTCTTCATCAAAGATAACCATTTAAGAATAGCAGTTTTGGGGACATCCATTGCCATATCTCATAATCATAAAACACCCTATAGATATGAGAATCCCTAATAGCTCTAATGTCACAACAGGTGAGAACGTTTCTTTCTTCGAATCAACCCCCGTAGAGAGTGATTTTAACCCTTTGCTACAAGAGCGAGCTTATTAGGTATGTACAATGCCATCCATGTCAGTCTTTTAAAAAAAATCCACTTACTCCTAATTAGTGCTTACAATTAGGAGGAAGATCGGCCAAGACCCATACCTTATTGTATATCATGGATTTGCATTTTCGCTATTCATAGCATCGAGCCCCTTAATTAGATTATGGATACTAACATGTGAGCTTTATAACTAGTGGGTTTTTCATTAAGATCCCCCTAGACGATGACTATGCTCTTCCACCTCTACATTTAGACATAAGCAATTTGGAGCTCGATGTGTCCTTTCGGGCTTACAAATCGGAATCACTTCCTCTTGAGGTGGTTCAAAACCTTCAACCTCCATAGGAATTTCGCTAGTGATTTCAGAAGGTGATGTATCTTCATCTTGAATTTCTTTAAGATCTATGGCCCTCCTACTGACTTCTTGAGTTATGAGACTTTTCTCAAAGAACTCAGCATACCTTGCAACAACAATTTTATTTTCAGGTGGGAAGTAGAAATAGTAACCCATTGTTGTCTTTGGGTATCCTATAAAGATATACTTAACAGATCTTTGTTGAAGTTTATCAGGTGTATCCCGCTTCACAAGCTCCTCACATCCACAGACCTTTAAGTAAGACAAGTTTGGAAATTTTCCATACCATAATTCATATGTATCAACCTTCTTGGTTGGAACCATATTGAGAATGCGTGTTGCAGACTCTAGAGCATAATCTCAACAGGATAACGGCAGAGTTGTAAGATTTATCATAGATCGAACCATGTCTAACAAAGTACGATTTCTCCTTTTAGACACGCCATTGTATTATGGTGTGTATGGAGGAGTAAGATGTTGGACAATTCCACAAGCTTTAAGATAATCTTTAAACTCTTGGCTTATGTATTCACCATCTCGATCTGATCGAAGAGCCTTGATTGTCTTCCCGAGTTGATTTTCCACTTCATTCTTAAACACCTTGAATGTTTCAAAGACTTCATGTTTATGTTTAAGTAAATAAACATAACCATAACGACTATAATCATCCGTGAATGTAATGAAGTAGCTAACACCTTGTCTTGATACATGTCTAAGTGGACCACACACATCAGTATGTGTTATTCCAAGAAGATCAGTTGCCCTTTCGGTACGATGCGGAAAGGGTTTTCTTGTCATCTTGCCTGATAAACAAGACACGCATTGATCAAATGACTCATCATCTGTTGATTTTAAAAGCCCTTCATGTTGTAGCTTTTCAATGCGTTTCTTGCTTATATAAGCAAAACGACAGTGCCATAAATAAGTAGAGTCCAAGTTATGCTTGGCTCTTTTATTGCTAACATTATAAATAGAATTAACATTTGGTACAAGATTATGCATATCAATTTCATAAATACCATCACGTGGAACATCATTAAAATAAAGAACATCATTCTTAAAAACTGAAATTCCATAATCCGTAAAACACTGGACAAATCTATTTTCAACCAAACGATGAGCTGAAACAACACCTCTAGTTATAGTAAGTGAATAATGCCAATTGTCTAAACAAATCACTAGGCCATTAGGTAAAACTAAGTCAAAACTTCCAATAGCTTCTACTTGTTTCAGCTTTCTTACTCCTCCAAGACCATGTTTTATGTTACAAATATAAGTACCATAACTAGTGTCATACACCTATGATTTAGTAGGAAAAGAAAATAATTCTATTATGAAGACATCTAAAGAACTGGCAGTGCCAACTTGCTTCTTTTTCTTAATCAACTCAGCAAGGTAAGCAGGACAATTCCTCTTACAATGACCTACCTCTTTGCAGTGGTGACAGGTGTCATCCTTAGCTGGGTGCTCTTTAGCAGTAGGTTTAGGTTTTTTAGGCTTAAGGATATAAACTTGTTTATCCTTTCCCTTGCCATTAGCTTTACCCTTACCTTTAGCTTTAAGCAATTTCTTATTGGATTTTTAGATTTTACCACCTTTAATCATCATTACTTATGGTGTTTCAGCCTTTTTAGGTAAACCTTATGCATACTCAATGAGCATAACATGTAGTTCACCAACTGTCTTCCCCATGTTATGCTTGTTGTAGTGAGGCCATTCAAGATTAAACAAACACTAAGCTCTTATGGGAGCACATAACCAAGAGGTTCCAGTTCCACACAATTCTTCATCTAATGACGTATGGGCCAACTGCTTTTCCCTCATCCTGTTTGCAAGCATGGAAAGTTTGGATCAGGTCAAACCACTCCACTTAAGCTTGTTTCTCAAATATGGATTTAAGCTCCTGAAGCATTTCATAACGTGAGGAATTTTTGAATTGTCTTTAAAGTTTAGGAGTCATACTTCCGAGCATAAGACAAGCCACCTCATTATGAATCATATACCGCATTCCACTGCGCAAGTACTCGGAATCAGTAGGTAAAACAGGGGAAATAGGTTGTTCAATGACAAACAATTTCCTTTTCAACTCTCAAGATTAACTTAAGTTGACGAAACAAGTTATTGAAATTTTGTCCAGAAATTTTAAACATCGACCTGAAAGCCGAATGGTTTATGTTTTGAACAGGTTGTGCCATCAACAAAACATAGTTAAAGTTCAAAAATTAGTATTTTCGATAATACTTCTTGAAGAAAATTAACTACCCATGTTTAATCAAATAAACAATTAATTTTTCTAAAGACTAGGATCCTACTTGACATACTACCACCACATCAGTTGATCTGCTAGTGATGGTGTACTCAAAAGGTAATTGACGATCAATAATTGCCACCGGTAAAATTCCTAGAACCATATGGGACTTACTTTCTTACAATATGTTTTATCCCATCTATGCCCCAGTCGTCCAATCAAAAACTATGATTATGTAACACTAACGTCTCACAGAAAAGTGTATAATCACCTTGGGATTACGATCTACATACGTCTCATGCGTAGCAAAAAGCATCTACAAGTGTTTTTACAAATTGGATGGCAATAACTTATTTAAAAAAGGGTATAATATTTGTCATGACAAATATGTTCGAAGAAGCATGCATACATCTTCGTATTATAGATTTTAATAATAAACTTTACTCAATTAAGTTATTTATTACCGAATCACATATTTTCAATACATCTAATGTATAAATAGTGTTACCTTTTTAAAATTGACGATTCAACGTGTTTCCAAATTTAAAGAATTATGTTTTAAAAAAAATGACACTGTAGTGACTGGTTGCGTGTATAAGCACTAGTCAAATTTATATATATATATATAGTATTAATCCCGTGAAAATTCTTTCCAAATTACTTAACGTCATCAAGAAAACACTTACAATGTGAAGGGGCATATTAAAATTTTAAAACTTTAATACTTCTCATTAATTAAGGAAAACTCAATCTTATATTAAATAAGATAAGATGATTATCAAGATCAATATGATTGAAGGGTAAAGGCAATGCAAAGTGCCTTAAGACTTAACGGTAATAATTTACCACGAGAGTAACTGATCTTAAAGTATGACGAAACGATGTAAATGGTTATTTTGAGAGAATTTACTAAACTAATATTCTAAAAATGAGTTCTAGTTAGTGTCTATATGCAAAAAATGTGAAGGTGCAGTTATCTCGACACAAAGAAAGAAAATATAATAATGAGATAACCCAAACGCTCCTTTATTTAATGTAGCTACAATTGAAGGTACCTGAAAATACATATTGATTATGTATTCCCTTTAGCATTCAAGAGGCATATGAAATGATGCATGAAAAACGTTTTTACTTTGTGTTAATCAATGCACGAAATATTTTTATGCATGTCCTAGTCGTAAGAATATTTTCTTTCGAAAAATGCAATTTAGGTATTATCTTCAAAATCAATTAAAAGAAAATTTTGGGCAGAAACTTCGACGCCTTATAACTCTCTGCTGGAACATCAAACAGAAAATCCGTTCGGTGAGATTATTGATCAATGTGTCTAGAACCTCTAGCCTAAAAATGACTAAGATCCAACGATTAACGAACCCACAATTTCAATTCTACCATAGATGCGCAGAATATGACAAACTAAACACAAAGTCTTTATTCTTCTTGTAATGGCCTCCTCCAAGTTGTATGATTCCTTCTTCTCGAACCTTGGCTCTAATACCACTTGTTAGGGATATTACACCGATGGCAAAGGATCATACAACGAATAAACCAAACAATTAAGAACAACGAAAAACAAACACAACATGCAACGATTTGACGGTTCGGCCCCTCAAGCCTAGTCCACTAGAAAAACTTAATATAGATTTATGATTAAAATATTGAGACGCTTCTGTTAGATTTTTACAACTTTTAACCATTAAAATCACGAGTACACAACGAAAAGATTAACACGTATAGAATAACATAGTTAACAAGGGTTCAAGAAGATGTGTACCTTTTAGCAATAAACGAACCACTGTCTTGTATATACGCGTATGTATAACACCATGCGAAACCACTAGGATCAAAGTATGATCCCTTTAAGTTGACACACACAATACGTTCTTAGCAAACAACGAAGTATGCTAGTACTAGTAGTGTTTAACCAAACGATCACCTTCGTCTTTGATTCAATCAACACACGAACAAAAACACCACGGTTGTGGTATTCGATCAAAAACCAAAACCCTAAAGGGTGTTTGATTTGATTGCACGACAAGGAGAGCAAAATCGAAAAACCCTTAGAGGGTTTAGAGCACCGGTCGAATTAGAGGAAAAGAACAAGAGAGATATTTAGGGTTTTTGTTATTCAAGTTATGAGAATAATGAAACCAAAAGCCCCTATTTATAACCCTTATTTCTTGGGGTGCAAGCAAGCAATCCTACCTCCTCAAGGAGAGGTATTCGTCCGACTAGGAGATAAAAGAAGAAAATGAAGCCCTTCTAATTTCTCGGTTTTGCATATTAGTCCTTTAACCATTTAACCACTAATATTAAAACTTGTTAAACATTTAACGATCGTTTGTTAAATCACTAATTAATATATTACTTTAATATATTAATCGTTGTTCTACATATTAACGTGTGCGTCCTCGTAGGCTTGAATAAATTCTCGGACATATATAATTTATATTTGTTCATATTCCAACACATTCAACGTCCAAGACCAAGGATCACCGGAAGAGGATATAACAACCGAAGAAAGCATGAGAGAAAGAGAAAGAGAGCTCCTAGAATTAAGACTCTTCAATACCACCTCTCGAAAGTCTTCGAAAAGAAATCACAAAGTATGGATATTAGAACTTTTGTGCAACTAAAGTATCTTTTTGAAGATCCAAATTAAACAACCTGTTAAATTTCACTTTGAAGCAAATGTCACCCAACCACTTATCGTACCAAAAGTTATAATTATTACCATTAC
>BQNB010121529.1:0-20444 GCA_026074375.1 Tanacetum coccineum
CTTTTAATGAAGAAACTTGATGATTAATCCAGATGAATATCAAGTTTAGGGGAGGATTGTTGGGAATTAAAAGTCTTTTTAATGCTGTTAAATATTAATGTTACTAGTTAATGATAAAAGAGAAGTTTTAACTAGAGACATTAATGTTGATTGAAGACATTAATGATGATTGAAGACTTTATGGTTGAAGACTTTATGTTGATTGAAGACATTAATGTTGATTGAAGACATTAATGATGATTGAAGACTTTATGATTGAAGACTTTATGATTGAAGACTTTATGTTAATGAGAAGTTTAATTGAGGTGATTAATGTTGATTGAGGAGTTACAATTGATTATGGAAAGTATTGAATACATTTGATTAATGTTGACCACATAGTTAGAAACATATTGAATACTTAATTATGGTATTCAATATGGTTGACTAGATGTGTTAGGAAAATATTGTAAACTCTAATGGACTTCTTGGTGTATAAAAGAAGGTCCAGGGTATAGAGTTACGTGATTGAGAAATATCAATAGAAGCATAGAGCTTAATAGCAAAATTAGTATTATTGTTCTTCTTAATTCTTGTGTTAAGATAGTTACGTGATTGAGAAATATCAATGTTATGATATCCTAGATGGGCAAAACGATCTATGAAGCCTACCATTAGGTTTCAACAATTTTGAAATTGTTGTACAAATCATCTATACTCATAGTCTCAACCTCAGGCTTATTCATCCAAACAACTACAGAAGTAATAAGGATTGGGTCTGATACCACTTGTTGGTCTCAAACAAGTGGTATCAAGATTAGCAGTCTTAAGAGTACCTTTTCTTGAAATTTTACCACCATATGCACCTCCTCCAAATGCAACATAACCTCCATCAAACTTCTTGAAATCAAAGAGATAAGCTATGTTACCAGTCATGTGCCTTGAGCATCCATTGTTAACAAACCCTTTATCATCATGTTGTGCCTTGCCCTGCACAAAAAAATAAAGAAATTAGATTTCTTTTGGGACCCAAGCCATTACTGACTTGGATCTGCCCCGTGCATCAATATAGTTATATCTGTTCAAAGTGATTGATGCACTATTAGGTTTGATAGGCCTCCAAACCCAACATGCTGAGGGCTTAACAGCATTGAACCCATTTGCCCTAGCAGCATTAACTGATGTTCTATTTTTCCTAAAAGTATTAATTACTCTAGGCCTAACAGTATTAACATGTGTTCTGTATGACCTAGCAGTATTAACTATTCTAGGCCTAACAATATTAACCTTATGATTAAAATGCCTGTTAGTTAATGCTGGTTTCTTATAAAAGGGCCTTTGGACAGTAGATTGTGCTGATTTGAAAAAAATGAGTTTTTGGTCTAGCACAATGCACTGTTGGTTTTGGGTGAGCAGTATAAACTGGCTTAGCAGTACTAAGAGGTTTTAGGCCAGTTCTCAGTAAAACTGCTCTTGGAGTCACATTTTTGTGGGTTCTATAGTGTGAGGTCTTGGCATAATAGTAATTATCCACCCTGTTGTAATTGTTCCCACTTACCACCTTTTTCTTTTGATGGTAAGTACAATTTCTCTGCACATGATTAAAGCTCCCACAATTAAAACAAGCCTTGTTATACATCACAAATTCACTACCTAGTTGATTGGACTTCTGACCATTCCAATTTCTTTGATTCCCTCTAGGCCTTTGTGATCTATACATCTCTGCATACCTAACTGACTTTCTAACTGGTTTTTCTATTTTAGCAGCAGTAGGAGTAACAGTTTTCTTTTCAGGCTTAGTTATTGACTCATCTTGTTCCTCATCATCTGACACCCAATCCTCAATAATTGGAGCATCATTATTCTTTCCTAAAATCTTTAGGTTCTACTTTACTAACACTCTTACTAGTGTTAGACCCACAACCTTCAACAAAGCTAATTTTGACCTGTGATACTTGTTCTTTTACCAAAGACTTATTAGAATTTTCCTTAGAATTATCTGACTTATTTTCACAAATAACATTAGACTCTTTCTTGCTATTCTCGGGACCAGAGCCTTTGAATTCAGGCTCTTTGAATTCATCAAGACCAAAATAAGACAAAACTAGTTTGTTAGGTCTATTATAAATTAAAGGATGAGGTGGAGGAACTGCACTATATCCAAAACCCTTTTTACTTTTGTCAATTATCGTGACTGTACCTAACAACTGATCTAAGTCTTTTTTGAGGCCTACCAAATTTCTCAATTTTAAAGTCTAAAGCATCTCTTTCTGCTTATCTTTTTCAAACGATTTGTTTTTAAGCATATTATTATTTCATATGTTTGATTCCTTACTTCTCTTTTTAAGGACAAAACCAAATAATAAACTTCTTCACTAAAAAGAACCTCATTCTTCCAATATGTGACAAGCTGTACCTCAACAGTATCTAATCCTCTTTTATAAGTAATTGCCTTAAATTCAGTTTGATGTTGTTTAGCAACAAAATCATCATATTGTTTCTTAAGAGATTCATAGTTTTTCATACAAGTTTTAGAGTCGGGGAGGGGGGGGGTGAGGTGGGGTGGTTGGGGGAGTGTGTAATACAGGTGTTGTAGGGAGGGGGCCGGGGGTGCTGGAGGGGTCTAGGAGAAAAGTCTAGTTGAGAGGGGGGGGGGGGGCATGTTTTTGTGGGGCGGGGTGGGAGAATGTTGGTTATGTGGGGGGGGGGGGGGGGGGGGGGGGGGGGGGGGGATTATGGGATAGGAGTAACTGTACCTATCAAAATCCTTCTCCATCAATACCAACATTGCCCTTTAAGTATCTCATTGTTTCCTTGCTTCCTTGGTGGTATTCCTTGATTAACTGAACTGACACTTGCCTTGTTCGTGTGATCTGCACTCCTGGTAAAGTGTCCAAACTTATAACATTGTAACACTCCACCTTAGATTTATCATATCCAGCAATATCATTACCATTAATGAAAATCTTCTTGCTTGTCCCCTGATAGTACTTCTTTGCTCTCACACTTAGCAAAGAGAGCTGCCACTTTTAAAAATCGATTGCTTCTAAACTATCTACAATGAATTTGCTCTAGAAAGTGAGATCCTTATGGTAGAATAGAATTAGAAACACATTTGGATATTTTTCCAACTCATGAAAGCATACGACGATCTATATCACTGACGACTAGTTGCAAAGTGCAAACTGTGTGGACTGCGGTGGCAGCTTAGTTGAAAGCACTAGAGGCGTAAGACAAGACACTAACAACTTGTGAAGAAGTAATAATAGTGTTAGCATCGCGAGTGAACACTAAGGCTAAATGAAGCGCTATAATAGTCAGAGTGTAGACAGGTCGATACTAACTCGTCTTCGTTTTGATACGAAAACAACCCACTAACAAGATGTAATAAACCAACATTTTTCTTACATGCTTCTTTACAACAATGTTTGAAATCTCTAGCGTATAGTAGCTCTAGAATCAGCTATACTCGATTAAGTCTCAGACCTCAGTCTAAAAGGCTCAATTACATTTCATCAAGTAACCCAAAAGATCAAGCTACATGAGTATTTCCACTTCGACAGGTGGTAAGCCTCGCTCTAATATATTTTAAGTTAAATCCTTCCTTGATAATAGAGGGGCAATGAACTACACACCCCTGTGATAGCAAACGCCTATGCTATCCGCGCGAACTATAGTACTTCTCGACAACAGCCTAATTGTAAATATGATTCAAGAGACTTGTGTACTTTGTTGGCACTAGAATAGCTTACTGCGATGTAAGCGTGGTTCTCGGCGATCAAGAGAGGTTAGTCCTTCTTCACTGAGTCTTTCTCTTAGGTCTAGCTGCACTTACGCTCTCTAAAATATCTTGGTTTCATGGCACAGTAACCTAGATTTAGCATCTGGATACTGACTGAATGTTAGTTGATGTTCATTTCGAAGTGCCATGAGTAACAAACCTCTAGCTTTGACATCATTCTTTTTCTTTGTCTTTTCTTCTACAGTTACAGGTGTAGACATCTTTGTAATTGTTATCCCATTCTCCTCAATTGTTTGAGATACTGAGACCCATGAATCACCATTTTCTATCACTTCCCATAGTGCATAGTCTTGGATATGGAAGCACTACTTAATCCTTATAGCCCACATCTCATATTCCCCTAATTTAAGTATGGGAAGCTTTGCATTAAGACCACTATTTGTAGATTCAAGTTCCATGTCTTCTAGATTAAAGTTTCTCAAAGCAATGTTCTGATACCACTTATTGATCCCAAACCTATATCGATTCCTTAGGTTGTCTAAGGTTAAATTACCTTAGATAAATCCAAAATAACTTGTTGCAAAAACTTTGTATGTATTTAAAATGATGGGGAATCTACACCTTAATACCTAGAAGCAAAATCAATGAAACATTAATCTTGAACAACACCAGCGATATAACCACATGCTCTAGAGAATATTAATAGAGATATATAATACAAGCTACTCTTAATTAGTTACTGCGAGGGTAAAGTATGACAAACCTTTAAGCTTTTCTTAATTGAGCTTTGACCAACTATAGAAAACAATATGTCATAAAGTGCTATTGATGATTACTGCGTTGTTGTTTTTCTGATGATCAGTCTAGCTCATCGCGTTCGAACACGCAGATCAGGAGCCGCAATCAAAAGCATCCTCCTTTTATAGACTGAAAAAAGAGGAGGTCATAATCGGAACTTATAATAATAGTTAACGCTACAGAGATATCTAAGTCTCTTCTAAAACATAAGACGTACGTAATGTCTTCTAAATAAATACATTATGTATATCTTGTACATAAAAATCTCACCAAAACACTTGAATCTACTTTACACGAACAGACGCCAGTATATATTCTCAGTTGTTGCGCGAAATAAATAATCTTTACTCTCTTTAATTCTGCTCTTTCACTTTCCTCTTTTGAAGTAGAGAAGTCTTCAAATAAGTTGGTAAATCTTTTTCCAAAACCCTACTCGCACAAATAAACACCCGGAAGCATCACTAATAAAGCATAAGCATTAGTAACATTAGTACTAGGCAGTACTAGATTTAAATCACTAATTAATTTAGTAACTTGTAGGAGCAAGCATGTCACTCAAACTTTTGACTAAGCTAATACGGGAATCAATACTACACAAAATTCCGCTTAATTTTAGTGCCTTCCAACAGCTGTTGCAAGAAGTCTTAACTTTTTACTAACAGCAGTAACTTTAGCTATCATGTACTAAATTATAGCTAACAGTACATGGTCGACATAGCGACTCCTGGTAAATATTATACTAGACGCGAAACGCAGTACTAACGCACCTAGCATGCAATTTGCCAATGCTATCCCTGAAGCGCGCAACGTACAACTTACTATAGAATCCATGAATCACTTTTAAGACCCAACAAGGCAAAACAAACCTGAGTATTAGACTATTATAGCGAGGGTGTGATACGTCCATTGCTCGGTTGTATTCGTTATAGATTGTATCCTAAAGATTTAACGCGCCTTAAGCATCCCCTTCCACATTCGTATTTTAATGAACTTTTGATTAGTAAGGATACCCGATTTTTCCTATTTCCGGAAGTGGTACTCTCGAAAATATCAGGTTTCGTTTTCTTGAAAAACTACTCCTTCATCGGATATCATAGGCATGTTTCATTAGACTGGGATAGTCTATAGCAGTGATGGATAATATTTTTTGGGTTAGTCTTTTGTTGCATTGATTACTCGTATGAGTACAAACTTCTTTTAAACACTAATTGTTCCTAACATATTAGTAGTGGATCATTACTCCCTTGGTTGTATATTAATCCCTTGGTTTTATAACCTATTGGCGACGGTGTAGTATTGAATGCCATTAGGTTAGCTCCCGGTTGATCGTTGTTTGGATAATGACCTTACCGTTTTCTTTTAGGTACTTAAGCGTCTTTGCATGAGTTTCCTTTTCTTGGTACAGAGTTCGTTTTGATTTTTTTTTGAGTATATGGTTCCTGGTGTTTTTCTTTCTTTTTCCAAACAATACGAATTGTGTTAGAAGTTTGTATGGTGTTTTAACGATCCTTTTTGGTATTTTTTGTGGACTTTTTTGTTAGTAACATATTTTATTAATTGATGTCTAGTTATAAAAGAGCCCTCTGAAGTATTGTGTTAGTGTTTGGGAAAAACTGTGTTTAAATATGAACTTATAAATAGAATATGTTTAAAAGGCCTATGCAAATAGGATATGAAAATTGTTGAGTGGATAAATAGATTTTATATTATTTTAAAAAGAAAGCAGGTTTAAAGTGATTCATAGTGGTAAGGTACGATACACCATTAGATAACCATCTCTAGATTTTTATGACAACCAGAATGAATTTTATAAAGATTACATTTAAAACAATTTTATTTATTCCTTAAAATGATTTTTTTATACTTAAAGTGACTTTCTTTATTTTAAATTGATTTTTATAAAAACATTATTTAATTTGGTCTTTCGAGTAAAGTCGATAATTGGTATAAGAATTTTCGTCTTTCGCATTGAATTTTTTTATGTGTTCTTTTGTCGTGGTACGCCTGTTGATTTTTTTTCGGTTCGCGTGTTTACTTGGTACATATGTGTATCCTTTGTTGCAAAGGATTCTTATGTTATTTGATCCACGTCTAATTGCATATGTGGAATCTCCTATATGCATTCTAGCCTTTGATTAGATATTCGTTTGTTATCATATTCGGTAGTTTATAATCCTTAGAATTTGTTGATACCGTCGAGTCGTGGAAGCATTGGTGTGATTGTGGGAATGGGCTGATTGTCCAAGAATAAGGTCGTGAAGTAATGAAGGGTGTTGGGATTAGGTCGTTGGAACAGGTGTGATGAGAAGATACTCTTCGTTTCAAAGGTGAACGTACTCAAGGAGTTCGTGAACCCCTTATTAGAACACGAAGGTAAAGATTAGACTGAAAGTTAACTGATACGTTCGCGGTACGGATGTTTGTTGATATGTTCCACGAAAGACCTTGTCGATAGGACACACGCGCGACGACGACGAAGTTTGAGGTTTTCGCGTAGTAAGAATTTAATGGGATGCCTGGAGCGATTGCCAGTCAGCGCAGGCACCAGTGAAGGTCCTCGCATATCGATCACATAGTGATTGGGGCGCATTTATCAAAAGTTTTCTCAGCGAACTTAGTGCTGCTGAACTTATACAAGTTACTACTGCTAGTTCTTACTTCAGTGCTACTATGCGGTGAACGAAATGCCTAAGAGATTTAAGACAAAATAGACTAGAGAATAGTTTGAGTCACTAATTTGAGCGTTATAAATACAAGTTAGTACTAAAGACCGGGAGTGAAAATATTAGTAACTGGTAGTAGAGATAGTACGTTAGTAGAAGTTAGTACTACGCTACATATATAGATAGTACTGGGGCTTCAAGTGATAAGCATGAATATATTAGGAATAGATATGCATGATCACTTAACGTGTTTTGATGAAGCCCATTAGGGTTTCCCCTAAGTGTAGAAAAGGAACCCTATGGCCCTAGTTAGATATATAAGTTTCATAAATCTTCAAAGTTTAGTAATTTGTAACCTAGCCATTAATAGTAACAAGTTCTCTGTTTTATTCATTGTTCACTTCTTAGCAGTATAAGTTAGTTTCCCCGCATAACTTAGATTGTTCATAGTCTTTGTTTCACTTGTTAGTTAGTTTTGGACCATCCAATTAGTCGTACCAACCTTTACCATAGGGCTAGAAAGATCTCTTCAGAATTGGGATCAATCAAGTGGTAAGCCGAAAGCTTGTTGAGAAACTCTAAGTAAGAAGAATCAAAACAAATTCTAGTTATAAACCTTTACCTTTCAGATCTATTCAATGGCAGGAGAAGATGAATTTCATGATGATAATCCACCAATACCACCACCACCATTTTACACTACACAACAAGCCCCTCACAACTCTGTCACTATTAAACTCCTTATTGTTAAAGAAATGTTGACTATCACCTATGGTCCCTGAAAATGGAACATTACTTGGGCATACTGATTATACCTATATGGGAAGTCTTAAAAAGGGAAATGGTCCAGTACAGAAGTCTCTCAGGAACAGATACAAATGGAACACGAAGTAAGTGGTTTGTGCCCCGCCTCCTATACAAAAAACTAGACTGGAAGGAGAGTTAAATTAAGTCTAGAGAACAAGAGAACAGACAAAACATGCCAAGGTACTACCTTGCGCATGTTCTCATACTTAAAAGAAGACCATTAAGCAAAATTGTCATAAAATGACTGATGCTAACAGAAATGTGGGGGACAGCTAATGAAATCTAGATTTGGTTGGAACAAAATGATGAACTCTAGAGAAAGTATGCAGAACAAATACAGCTTCTCAAGCAACAATTTTAAACAACCCTGGATTCGTATATCCACACATCAAAAAGGAATGCACACAAAGGTTACATCGACGGGTATTTCAGAAGCTACCCTTCTTGATCAACTTTGAGGAGTTCATGGGCAGGCTGTCTTCACCGAGAGATGCGATAATCAAAATTGCTTAGGGGTCTTACAACCCTGATTCCTGTCCCTCAATCCTTGAATAATAGAGGACCACTCAAGCCCTAAATGGAGAGACAGTTCCTTAAGTTTCCGTATGACATCATCTAGTAAACAATCTTAGAGATCTATCAAAGTCTGATCATTAAAGGCGCTCTACTACGATGAGCATTAATGCATTCCAGCACCTAGAAGTGGAACTACGAAGAATGTGGCGGTGCAGTTTCTCTAAAGCACTACACCGGTACAGACTGGGATGTTAGTACTGGGAGAGGCCTTCATCCGGTGTTTATTACTTCTTCTTGTGGCCAAAGATAAAAGCGATACTCCACAAACAGACAGGAAGATCGTTCAGTCATAATGAAACACAAATGATGAACGTCAAGTATTCTTTTTATTTGCTAATCAACAAGTAGGTCCACTACTCAGAAACAATAGTAGAAGTCATGAGAGATCACGTGAATGACAGGTTTGATGAGTTTGATATAAAGAGAAGAGATTTTGAAATGGCAAGTAGCCATGACTTCCATGAGATTGAAGAAGTTTTACAAGAAGACAGGGATAAGGCTATAAGTTTTGATCCGGTGAAGGAACCATTGGACTTTGAGAGAACCAAGGTGTGAGAGTGTCTGTTTCAGGGATTACAAGTAAGACGAGGGGCAAACATTGCCTAAGGAGAGGCGACCAGATCAACAAAGGGGAAATCAAAGAAAGCAAAAAGGAGATTGCCAGGGAACACGGGTTATAAAGAAAAAGACAATGGGGAGGAGGATCTATAAAACAGGAGGAACCAAAAGTTTAGTAACTCCTTGAGAGGGGATGGTGTTGGATATAGAGAACACTGTGGCTCATGGGCCTAGAAAGAGACACACTGAGGGACATCGAAACTTTGCTTTTGATGGGCAAGTCACGAGGGCGGTGGGGGGGGAGCAAACTTCACGGGCTACAGAACACTGAGTAACATCTTGATCAAGAGAATAATATGAAGGAATCAAATGCTAAAAACGAAACTTTATGGAAATTATATGATAGAACAAAATGAACAACTTGTCGTAGCTAGGTATAGGAAATTCAGCCTTTAGCTCAAGCGATTTAAAAGAAGTGTACAGCGCAATTGGTCTGTCATCAACAAAATCAACTTATTTATGAAGAAAAAATTAGGTTTATGAAAATTGATTTAGATGATAAAACTAATGTGCTCACATATCATAAGAAACTATTAGCAGAAGATGCTGTAAACGAAAAGGAATAGATTGAAAAACCAAACTAAAAATTTTCAAAGTTCTTCTAAAGGCCTTAGTAAACTGCATAAATAGTCAGGGATGATACTAGGGACAAATCGGTGGACTTGGGTATGGGAATCTAATACATTAAGGTGTCTTAAGTTATGAAAAAAGAAGTTCTTGAAAGAGTGTTTTGACATCGGGTCTTGTGATGTAGAAGATAGTCCTGTGAATGATAGATTTGCAAAAGTTGAAGGAATGCATGTAGTTCCCCCTTCAATGAATGGAATCTACATACCTTCTAAGTCTGATTTTGGAATAGATGAGTCAAAGTTTACATATGATCCAAAATAGTTTAAAACTAGTGAAGCGATGCTAAAAACCAGTGAATACTGCCCTCTTGTGAATCTAATTCTATTTAAAACACCTGACTCCTATGCCGTAAACCACTATCAATAAGAAACACATAAACACGACGCACACACCAGTTCGTAAATCAAAATTTTGGTCTGATGCTGTCCTATCATTGGGAGTAGAGGTTCAGACGAGTGAAGAATCATGAGTTTGATTGAACCTTCAAAAGAACAGAAAAAACCTAGTTTTGCTTTTGTTAATACTGTTAAGCATGTAAAAACTCTTAGGGAAACTGTTAAAGAATAGAACACATATAGTCCATGTCTTAAAGCTGACAAGAGAGACTAGAATGGCTTAATGTCCAAAAAGATGGGTTTGGGATATGGTTTCACTAAAAAGGCATGCTTTGTATGTGGTAGCTTTAGCCATCTTATTAGAGATTGTGACTTCCATGAGAAAAGAATGGCTAAACAGGTTGAATTAAACAAACAGAAGGGTAAGGGTACTGGTCAAGGGGAGAATAGACCAGAGTGGACGCACTTGTGCGAACAGATAAAATCACGCAAAAAAGTTTGTTGCCAAAAAGCATAACTAACTAAAACTGGCATATTTCCAGTTAATGCTGCTAGACAAAATCCTTCTAGTCAAGCTGCAAAAACTAGTACTGCTAGAAAAGTTAATACTGCTATACCCATTGTGAATGAAATCAAATAAAGAAATAACTTTTTATAAGTCTCATGGTCACCTATTAAAGAAGGCCATTAATAAATCAACTCTATGCTAACAGAAAAAGCAAAATCTTTTAACAAATCGATAAAGTAAATACCGTTGGGGAACAAAACAATTAGTGTTGGTTGAAAGGAAGAAGCGGCTGTCTATAGGTGAAGAGTTGTTGTTAAAAGGAGCCTCAGCTAGGATGTGTTCTTGTAATATAGGGTAGACCGCAAAAGACACTCATTGGGAAAACATGGTCTATACCAACTAAATACCAATTAGTTGGAATCAAACTCGAATCGCTATTAAAAAAACATGATTAAATTTTAAGATCCACTAAAGAGCAAACGAAAGACCGCAAGTCAAGGCCAAATGGTCTATGGGTCCCAAATAATACGCCGCAACCTAATTGATCTCTTATTCGATAACGCAGGGAAAAGCGTCCCAACGAAAAAGATTAAACAGAGCAAAGGCGATTATGATATTGATGTTCCTGGGCACATGGACTCAAGAATAAAGCCTACCTTGTTTGAATAGCGAAGACTATAATGGTGGCCCCCTAGTTGCGTTTCTGGAGTCATAAAGGTTATATATTCTGGTAAAGGAAAAATATAAATTGTGAAAGTTAGATTTTTGAGGATGCATGCAAACTACATCATTTTAAAATCCTTTTTTCTGTGTCATAGATGTGTGACAAGAAGAATAAGGTTCTCTTCACAGACACTGAATGCTTGTGTTGTCCCCTGACTTTAAGTTTCCTGATGAAAATCAAGTATTACTTAGAGTCCCCAGACAAAACAATATGTACAGTTTCAACCTAGAGAACATTGTTCCTACTAGAGGTTTAGCTTTTTTGATTACAAAGGCCATAGTTGATGAATCTAACAAATGGCATAGGAGGTTGGGTCATGTTAACTTTAAAACTTAAACAAACTTGTGAAGGGAAACCTTGTAAGAGGTTTACCTTCAAAGATTTTTCAGAATGACCACACCTGTGTTGCTTGTCAGAATGGAAAGCAACACAAAGCCTCCTGTAAGGCCAAATTAGTGAGCTCTATTAGTCAGCCCTTACAGCTTTTACATATGGACTTATTTGGACCCCACCTCTGTAAGTAGCATAAACTATAAAGATGTTATTGCCTTAGTTATCAACTGATGAGTTTAGCAGTTTAGGTTGGATGCTCTTTTAAGACTAAGGAGAAACGGTGGAATCCTTATGGAATTTAATAAGAAAATTAAGAAACCAATTAAATCAAAAGGTTAAAACTATTAAGATGTAATAATGGTACATAATTCAAGAACAGGGACATTATTGAATTTTGTGGGTCAAAACGGATCAAGAGGGAATACAGTAATGCCAGAACTCCACAACAAAATGGAGTTGCTAAAAGGAAGAACAAGACCCTAATTGAGGATGCAAGAACAATGCTAGCAGATTCATTTTTATCTAACACTTTTTTGGCTGAAGCAGTTAGTACTGCAGGCTATGGTCCATAATAGGTAAAAGTGAACGGCAAAAAGCCATCAAAACAAAGACAACCTTACGAAACCTTATAATTGGTAAAAATACCAAACATAACAGACTATAGTAAGAATCAAGACACTAGACCTTTTTGGCGACAGTTGCCATAGTGTCAGCCAATGCCTTGGAATAACCATCTGCAACCTACCTGGGCCACACGTTCTAACAGTGAAAAACGATCCTTCGATCCGAAGGGATTATACTTTTAGTTGGTGAGCTAGTTCTCTAAATAGAGCAGAGGCTTTTAAGGCGTATACACGACTTAGACAACCCAAGAGGGGGTGAAGAACACCTGCATATAAACTTTTTTATAAAATCAACCTACCTGTTGCCGAGAGGAAAAGGACTTAATTGGTTGTTTGATCTGCGATTTCTATGTTAAGCCTGATTCAGATGAACTTACCGAGGCCATATTCCTTTCGAAGAAGCAGAAAAATTAAAGCTAACAAAACTGTCCAGGATGTCCGCAAAAGAACTCACAATTCATAGTGCATCGTACACAAGATAACTATTCTGGACTTTCCGCAGAGTCTAACTCCTCACTTCAATAGAAGCTGAACCTACTCAGAGAAATACTTTGTTCAGTCTGCCCACATATGGCTCTTTCTATACTTCAGGATCAGTCTAAGACAGCTTAGAAAGCAAAGCGAATAGCGCGAGAGATAAAGCCAATGGGGGATATCGGCTATTCCAAAAGACAAATGAGGAGCCAGTAAGATGCAGAAGTATTCAATCCTTTTGAGGAGATCTTGAAAAGGGCTTAACAAAAGATAAAGGTAAAAAGGAGGCTAATGATGCAGCTAAGCTTTTAGAAAGGAGTTTGCTTAATGTACTGAGGATTTGCTTCTTCAAGTAGGAGCAGGCTACGAGCTCACCCCGTGATATAACAACGGTTTAATATTGTTAGTACACCAATTAGTACTGCCAGTTCTTCAAATGTTTTTATTGCTAATGGACATGATCTAAGAAACAATGACCAATATGATTCGCAAATACCTACTCATGAGGATATCTATGACAATCCAAGTGATGGGATTTTTACCAATGTATCTTATGATGATGAGGGTGCAGTGGCTGACTTCACTAATTTAGAAACCACTGTGAATGTTAGGGCCTATTATTCCCGACAGTCAAGGATAACACTCCATGCATCCATTCATCTCAAACTCCTGGAGATCCACCTTAGCATTCATAGACAAGGAGCAAAGTACACAAAAGTTCTGGAGCTCATGCTTTTGTCAGCTATATTCAAAAGCAGAAAAGAAATAATCACAAGGATTTCCAGCACTGTTTGTTTGCTTGCTCCCTTTCTTAGATTGAACCCAAGAAGATATCTCAAGTTATTAAAGATGGAAGTTGGGTTGATGCTATGCAGGAAGAACTTCTGCAATTCAAAAAGATTCAAGAAAGTCTAAGATTCTAGTTTAATCTTTGCCTTTTGGGAAGGAATGCAATTGGGACAAAATAGGTTAACAGGAAGAGAAGGATGAAAGAGTGTTGTTAGTTTAGAAATAAGGCAAGGTTGGTTGTCCGAGGGATATATACAAGAGGAAAGGGATAAACTATTATGATGTTTTGCTCGATATTCCCCTTCTGAAGTTGACTTTTAGGAAGAACCTTTGCGCTATTACTAGCGTGGCTGAGGATTGAAGCCATCTGGATTCTTTTTGGCCTTTGCTTCTTATATAGGATTCATAGTTTATCAAATGGGTGTGAAGAGTGCCTTCTTATATGGCACAATTGATGAGGAATGTATGTGTCTCAACCTTTAGGTTTTGTTGATCCTAAGTTCCCTAAAAAGGTCTACAAAGTTATAAAAGCTCTGTATGGTTTACACCAAGCTTTTAAAGCCTCGTATGCTTCTTTATCTACTTTCTTGTTGAAGAGTGGATACAGAAGAGGAACCATTGTCAAGAACTCTTTTCATCAGAGACAGGACAGAATGATATCAGTGTGGGTACAGGTTTATGTGGATGATATTGTTTTTGGTTTCTACAAAGAAAGACTTTTTGGTGTGATGAATTTGAGGCATTAATGACAGCGCAGATGCAGATGAGTTACACATATGGGGAGAGCACACCTTCTTTCTTGGATTACAATCAATAGCAGAAAAAAAGGAGCTGGGTAGTGATGTGGAGAGACTGGGTTCATAAGTTCAGGATATAGTAATGTTGCAGAGATCCCTGAAGAAGTTTGATTTTGCTAGTGTGAAGATGACTGATGTTTGGAGGCAGGGCAATTACTCTTAATTGAGAACACAAAAGTCTTTGACCAAGGATGAAGAAGCTGCTGATGTGGATGTACATCTTTATAGATCCATGATTGGCTCTTTAATGTACCTTTACGTGGGGCTGTGCTAGGCCTCATATTATGTTTGCATCGTGCTTGTATTAATGATTTAGGTAACTCCAAAAACCTCACAAATCCCCCCCTTCATGATGTATAGTAGGATCTTTAGAACCGTCAAGTTCAAAAACGCAAACTAGGGCCTTGTGTATCCCTATAGTGTCATATTTACCTATAATCATACTCGATAGTGGATTCACATGCATGGAGCAAAATCTTGACCAGTGATAATCCAGGCAATTTATTGAAAGGATTCGTCAATTTCTTATGCGACAGGTCCGCTAAAAGTGCGAAAAATACTCTACTTTCATTCAGCAGGATGCGAAGAGAGCGGACTAATTGGGTGGCTACTTATACAAGAGTTGAGAGGTAGCAGGAGTATGAGAGTCTTTCTGACCTAGAGCAGTATCTTAAAGTTTTGTAAAAAAAATGTTGAACAGGTTATAACAATAGCTTATATCAAGAGCTTAAAAGATTTTTTAGAAGGCACTTGAAATTTAGAACACAAGTAAAAAAAACTTAACTGAATTTCATTTAAAAATTGAAGTTACAAGTACAATAAAGAGCTTAACTTTAAAAACTAACTTAAGAAAATTTAAACTACATAAAAACTACTTGAACTGCTAAAAAAAACTACACATGTGCCACAATGGCTTTTCATTCATTTATATAGGAAAAAACGACTAGGCTTTTTTTCTTCTTGTCTTCATCCAGTTGTGTTTCTTTGTAGACACAACAAGAGGGTGTGCTTGTTGTGAGAGTGCAAAGTCAAGCAAATCCTGGCCCTCCAAATATCTTGATGCCCAAGCCGAATCCTCTCAACCATTGATTGGTTTTGGTGGGGGTTTGGATTGCCAACATGGCAATCCCATGTGGGTGTGGGGTTTAGTGATTGTGAGGTTTTTGGATGTTTATGGAGAGTCAACCAAGGTGATAGAGACATCTTGTGGGGTTGGGAGTTTAGGCGGGAAACGTTGGAGGAGATGTACAGTATCTTTGAAAGTTTGGGGTTTCGGCAAAATTGGCCCCTCATGGTGTTAAGTTTGATTGCATCCATGGTCCTTGTGTTTAAAACCTTTTGGGGACTTGGCAATTTCAGTCCCCAAGGGTTATAAGACCTATTGCAATACTCGTCCTTGCGTGTTATAACTTAGGGTCTTTGGCAGGAATGCCCCTTGGAGTATAACTTTGCGAGCTTGGCAGTTTTCACCCTTGTCTTCAATTCTCTTGATTTCTTTTATAAATATAAGTTTAGGGATTTACAAGTTTAGTCCCTAAACTTATATTTCTTGACTTTTGGCTTCGGGGTTGACTTGGGTTGACTTTCTGTTGACTTTTTCAGGCTTGGGCTTGACTGGACTTTGTCTTTTTCCTGCTTTTCCATTCCGAGTCCGGTTTTGTCGTTTTGGCTTTGTTTTTCGTCCTTTTCTTAGTTATCCGTTCCTGCACAATACAATTAGCAAAACAAGCGTATATTTGGCATTTTAAGTCCGTTTTTGGTTATTTTAGCTCGTTTTTAAAGGTAAAAGGTATGTGTAATTAAATACATACCACCTATCGTGTATAGTGTAGTGATTGGTAAGTACGTGTATCGACCCAAAAAATGGTGTGTGTCTCTAATCGTCTAATTGATTTTATTATTCTACCTATGAAAGCAGGAAAGAAAGGATGTTTGAATATTTTGAGATTACTAATGAGATGCTTTGGTGGTAAGCCTAGCTTTTCGAAATGGGGATTGGTATAGTGGTGAACAACTAGAAAAGAAAAACGCAATTAATTAATATAATCCCTAGTGCAATGTCTTGTCGCAATCTTAAATGGGGATTAAACTCATTAGGTCCAATTTGGTAGTTGAAACCTAACCTATGTCTACTAAGTGGAATGGACTCGCAGGGAGAATTAAACTATTCTCAGTATACAGTTATTAAGATATAATTTAACTTATAAGATACGCTTATTCTAATAAGAGGTCTCCTTATTATCTCGTTCTCCTAACAAGGAATTAATTCTAAGGGTTCTTCCTTATTAGTCGAACAATTACGAGTGCTGGTCACTCTATTACAATCAATCGCGCGCACAAGGTTTGGGATTCACCTTATACACACTTTTAGTGCGCGCTCAACCTTATATCAAAACCTAACATGGAGTCCAAGGATTTCAAAGTGCACTATATAAATTAATAAAGAAAATGATAAAATAATGAGATCATAACATAATAATCTATAGATAATTAAAATAATTAAATGCCAAGAACAAATAATAAAACATAACTAATAAAAATAACATCAACAATTATATGGATGGATTAAATAAGCCAAAATAATATAATTAAAATGACCATAAAAAGTTGAAGTATAATTACAAGTTGTGCGAAATTAATGCTCTTGATCTCCTAGTCAAACGCCATGGCAAACCCCCGAAGGGTTTGCCCTATACTGCCACTCGTACTCCTTTATTCCCTTTTCTTATATTGCGGCTAAAATCCATCGATTGAGAATGAATGAACTCTGTACATACGATTCATTATAAATATACACATTTGTTGAAGGATACGCCGTCGTTTTGATTTTGGGTTGCTACAGTAACGGGCTGCCCCATTTTGGGCCAGCCCAATTGTTGTGTTTTTTTTTTTTTTTTTTAATTTATATGCACAAAGTAGGAGTTAAAAAAAATATTACAAAAGTTCTGATTTATTCAGATAAAAAAAATACCCGCGGAAACATTTTTGATACCTAAAACTTACTAAAATACCGATTGGTCACAAACGTAAACCCATTATGTTAAAAAAAAACCCATTATGCAAAAAAAAATACTTTAAGCATGAGGGCCCAAACAATAAGCCATATAAATTTATTTTTTTTAACAATAAATAACATATTTGTCGACAAACTAGCCTAAAATTCGCATAAAGATTGATGGCCACAAAGTAAAAAAAATACAAAACGGTCCCTAAACTTTTAACTATTTACGATTTTCTTACAAAAAAAATCCCGTTAAACAAAATTAACAAAAAAAAATACTCGTCAAGAAGTTTTATTGTTCACAATTTTTTTACATTCATAAGGCCCACAAAAAAAAGACTATGTAGAACCGTCAAAAAAAGAAAATTATTCGGGATAAAATTAACCCGTTTCAACGCAAAAATTTTCTTTCCCGAATAATAAAAAACAGGAAAAATATCCGGGAAAAAAATTAGCCAAAAAAAAAACCTCCCTAAAATAGCCTAAATCTGGCCACAATAGTAAAAAAAAATAGAAGTGAAAACGCAAAAATGGTCCCTCACCTTTTAACTATTTACGATTTTTTCCTTACCAAAAATTCCGTAAAAATATTTACAAATGCCGTCCCCCCCCAAAAAAAAGAAAAAATTAGTCGGGAAATTTATTTGCCCCCACCGTCCTATACGCAATTTTTTTTCCCCTAATCATACCAACCTTATAGATATGTCGAAATATTAAAAATTAGACCCGCCAGCCCCGCCATAACGCATAGCCCAAAAAAAACCCCCCGAAACGTAAAAAAAAATATTATTCGGGAAAAAATTAGCCCCGCCGCAACGCGCGGGTTCTTTTGCTTGTTATTATACATAATGTGAACTTTGAAAAATTGTCAACCGAAGTCCCTCATCTTTATAATCATTTATTAAAATTCCATGAAACTTTGTAGCTTTTGCACAATATTAGTCCCTGTGATTTTACGGCGTAACCAAATAAATGGTTATGCCGTAACACTCCTGACGCGACTTTTCTTCATTAAAAGATATTTTGGTTACGGCGTAATTAATAATCTCGTTGCGCCATAACTTTTAGTCAGCAACGTAATAATTTCCTTAATAAAAGATTACGGCGTAACTCAAATAGATGTTACGCTGTAATGCCTCGTCAGCACCGAATCTTCGTATTAATTAAGTGATTGTCTTCAAAGCATCCAAATCTTCGTGATAAATAACTGATTACGGCGTAACCCAAAGACGTTTACACCGTAATCTATTCATCAGCAACGTTACGGCGTAACCAATGTGTCAATTACGCCGTAACACATGAATAATGCGGATTTTAATATAAAAAGCCGTTTTTCCGCATCTTTTCCGTTTCATTGCCCAAATTACCTAAAATACAAAATATTAACGAATTAAGTACCAAAACGATATAAATCAATGCAATAAACGTGGGAATTTGATATGAAAAGGTATTAAATATTTAATGTTATCATGCACCAACAACTACAACAACTACAACTTCAGTTCCTGCTCTTCCAGATTTTTCATCCCTGTTTGGTTTTGATCAAAGAGTTTTTGCTTTAGAAAAAGAGTTTTCTCAATTGAAACAAGCTGACTACTCTACACAACTGCTCAAATCGATAAAGTCATAAATTCCTGCAATGATGGATGTTGGAAACAAGAAAAGTATCAGTCACTTCCAAGTTGTAATAGTCTTAGCCCGTAGTTTATTATATGATTAGTCTAGTAAGCTAGTCTGGCCCAAGGCCCATGGAAAGCCCATTAAGGCCCATGGCCGACCATGTATATAGAATATATACCCTTTTCATGCCTTGGAGAGGGTGGTTGGTTGTTTCACTTCTCATTTTTTCACTCACATAATAACATTATCATCTTTCTCTCTCTAGAAACTTTCCAACCCACTTTTCTCTCTAGTTCTTGCATAATATCAAAGATTACTAGTATTCTTCAATTGGTATCAAGAGCCATGGAGTGGTGTATTTAGTTTTTGTGTTTGTCTTTTGATTTGTGTTCAAAACCTTTACAAAGAGCAAAATCTTGATTTAAAATTTTTCTGCTTAAAAACCTTAAAGTCGTCATTTTTCTTGTTCCTATAGGGTTAGTAACACTAGTTGTACAAGATTTTTTGCAAAAAACTAATCAAAAATGTGTCTTTTTGAGTTTTGAAAATTTAGGTTTCGTCTCAGTTACAACCGAACTAGTCTTGTCTGTTGGAACCGAACTAGAAGATCGAACGAGTTAACCGAACTAGTTAACCGAACCAGTGGAACTAAACGAGTTGGTTTTAGTTGGAACTGAACGAGTTTTCTTCAGTTGGAACCGAACTAGTTGTTTTAGTTGGAACCGAACGAGTTTTCTTCAGTTGGAACCGAACTAGTTGTTTCTAGTTGGAACCGAACGAGTTGGTTTTAGTTGGAACCGAACGAGTTTTCTTCAGTTGGAACCGAACTAGTTGTTTTAGTTGGAACCGAACGAGTTTTCTTCAGTTGGAACCGAACTAGTTATTTCTAGTTGGAACCAAACGAGTTGGTTTTAGTTGTAACCGAACGAGTTATTTTAGTTGGAACCGAACGAGTTGTTTTAGTTGGAACCGAACGAGTTGACTTTAGTTGGAACCGAACGAGTTGTCATTAGTTTGAACCGAACTAGTTTACTCATTTGTCAACCGAACTAGTGAACCGAACTAGTTTACTCCTTTGACAACCGAACTAGTGAACCGAACTAGTTTACTACTTTGTCAACCGAACTAGTGAACCGAACCATTTTACTTCTTTGACAACCGAACTAGTGAACCGAACTAGTTTAATTCTTTGACAACCGAACTAGTGAACCGAACTAGTTTACTTCTTTGTCAACCGAACTAGTAACTTTCCAATTAAAACCTATCAACTTAAATTTCTAAATTATACGGTTATTTCTTTGACTTGTAAAATCCCATGAAACATTCACTTGTTTTCCCGGTTTTGTTAAGAATTGTAAAATCCCGTGTAGTTTCAAGAATTATTTCAAGACTCAACAACCACACATTCAAACACAATTTCTTTCTAC